>JZLH01S0603041.1:0-37404 GCA_001188425.1 Eucidaris tribuloides | reverse complement strand
ATATGCTATATTGTGAATACGACTTGAAGAGAGACTAATACAGGCTGCCGAGGCAGGAGCATTTATCGCACTTCTGGTTGGCAAAGTTGTCATTATTACTGTGGTTGGTTGTGTGTATGCAAGGAATGCATGTTGTACAAGCGGCTGTTGGAAGTGTTCTAGGTTGCTTGTGACAGTATTCCGTGCGAATGGACATACACGTCCACATTTTTTTCAACACTTTTAAGGGCAGTGACATGATTGAATGACTGGGAGAAGTGAAAAGTGCCTCGAGTACCTGATGAACGAGCGTGTATATTCATGCTGGAAGGATTTGTCTTGAATTGTTTACTTGAGGAGAAACGAGCATTCGTTTTACCAGTATTGAATTAATCTCTGCATGGCCAGGATAGAAACTGATCTCATAAAAAGCTACAAAACATAACAATACTATACATCATTTCCTGATAATAATTGTAAAACAAAGAGGAAATGTATGAATATGCAATTTTCACAGCAGAAACAATAAAGTATACTTGACTCTGGAAGCATTGTGTCCTTAATTTTGGACCACATGTACTTCCAATATCGCCACTTCCCTTTAATTTCCCGGGCAGAGTGCTGACGTCCAGTGCTTCGTTTATTCTGGAAAATGGCGCATTGGGTCTCTCTGCCTTGTGCGTGGTAAGCATATATAAAACATTACACAATTACGATGGACTTCACGCATTAGGATGAGTCACCTACCGTGCACTTGACAAACACTCATTTACCGTCCGACAATAATTTTACAAACGTAACGCGCTCATCCAGTGACGGCAACGATGCATAGTTGAAATTTGACAGGTCCTTCTTGGACCCTGTCCGCACAAGGCCGCTACTCGTAGGGGAAACCTCCTACCGTAATGGATTTTATCCAACCGTAGGTGGAAGAGGATACCTACAGGAAAAATGACCTTCCGTATATAGGGGACAGGGGAGTTTGATGTCTCGTATAGGGAATTCTGACAATTTTCCAAAAAATATTCCTAAATCCTTGAAGGTTTTCAAAGAACTCCCATATATTTTCGTCTGTAGAAATTATTTGGGTAAACCCATTGTCCTTATTGGTCATTCTATAATTACGCAAACCGTAACGCGTGCATGCCGCAGTATCGAGGTGATCACAACGTCAATTTTCTCAAAATAAATCTCTTGCATTTACCGAGGTAATTTTGTAGGCGAAAGCCTAGTTTCGTAGGGAAAAAGTGGATTTTTGTAGTGGAATACTTACTTGCGTAGGTGAAAAGTGAGCTGTTAGAGCGTAAGGGAAATGTAGCGTTTGTAGGGGAATATACGCATGCGACATTGGGGAGATGAAGATTTTGAGTGGCAGCCCTGCATGTATCCATAGGACTCTCACAAGTAATTAGCTGGACATGCGGTGACAACTGTGGTCGCGGATGCCCTGCTTACATTATAAGGTCACGACGAGTGGCTGACGCACCCCTATGTGGTCCATACCTAAAACAGCATCGACTCTGATTAAAAAGAAATTGCTGACATTGTTACAGAGGCAATCTCACAAAATGAGTTTATCATCCGCCTGTTGCACCGGACATGTTGAGCACTGTGGCGCAAATAGTTTCTAATACACGCCGTTCTTTTCCCCACCTTTCCTAACATAAAATCAAACATCTCTGAATGTTTTATCTCAATTCATAGAAAAGGTTGTTAATCCCGAATAATCGTGGAAAGAAGTGTGCCCTGTTAAAAACAAGACAAAGTTCTTTAAACGACTATCAAAGGAATTACCTGGCTACGTAATGCTCCAATTTAATATCTCCTTCATTAATGTAACAGAACTGCCAAATGATATGTTTTAATTAAAATCGATATTTTTTCATCATCGAAAGTAACAAAATATAACTTTTCAAAATGAAAATATGTTTTTTCTTAACTTTGATTGGTATGCTTAATATGTGTAATTTACCCATTTTTGTACCAAAATGTGTGTTTTTTCCTTCAAAATATGATTTTTACTATGAATCAGTATGTTTTTTGGTCAGCAGAAGTTGGCGACTCTGATGTAAACAAAAAACGCTCTAAACCTCAACTCTGACACCGTTTTAGCATTTCACTTACAAAGGTGCTGTGGCGAGATTGGTAAGGCGCGTGCCTGACAATCTAGAGGTATGGAGTTCGAGTCCGCCCGGCATTAATGTCCTTCAGCAAGACATTTTTAATCTGCTTTGCTACTCTCCACCCAGGAGTATAAATGGGTACCTGAGAGATGAGAAAGCCAGTTGTGAATGAATTAGCTCCTGAGCGCCTAACGGGCAGCCGGCTAGGAATACTCCCAGGGAGTGGAGATGGCGCACAATAATGTGCAGGCTTTGATATGGGTCCAATGATCAGGGGGTAATGTGTGACGTCGTGTGAGCCGGTTCTACAGTGTGGTACAAGACGATAAACCTCACCTTTACCTTTTACCTTTACAATGCTTTATTTAATAAATTTGGTAATACTTTTTATATCAGAGGCAGAGCATAACCCATTATGTGGGAGAGGCGTTTCATAATTTCATAATGAACAAAACTGCATAATCAAGAACAAAGAATCATAAATATTATATTCGATAACTTTCTTACCAGCTCAGTGTTTATTCTCAGCACGTTACAACAAAACTTGCTAAAAATGTCAAGGCAATAGTAATAGAACTTGAACAAGAACCAGAAATGCACCTTTTGTGCTTTGATAACCAAAGATACGGTAGTTTGTTCGATTGCCAGTTAGAATATTTTTTTTGGGGGGGGGGTCGACTGCTTAATGCCTATTATGATTTATCCATTACCTTAATCAATTATATTTCATTTAGTCATAATCATAAATCGTTTGTTACTCGTCTTATTGTCTAACAGACTTATAATTTCATAACTTACGGAATAAACATGCTAGTATAGTTCAAAGCGACATTATTAGGCACTAAAGTTATTACTTTATTCCATTATCTTATTATTATTTCACAAGAAAAGGGTTTCACTGCTCTTTTGTGTATTTTGTTTAATTTCCCTCTGTGAAGGACAACACACGATAGCTATCATTATGGCCAGACGTTGCGAGGTAATTGATGTACAATGACGTAAAATCAATTAGCAGAATGCTTTTTATCTATTGGCAATAAGTGGATTGCCAACATAAAAATGGACTCCTAAGTGATGGGAAAAGTGCAAATACATCCCCATCCGGATAATTGATGAGTTTCATGTAACGATGATGTTATTTTTTTTTCTGACACCGCCTGGTGTATTAACTTAAAGGTCTCATGAGTAATCATGATGAGTTGTGGTGGTTATTGCACGGAAGTTGGAGTAGAAATAAGATTCCACTTGAATGTGTTTTGCTTTTCATTGCGGTAAAAACCACCTGTACGACTAAAGTAATTTGGGAAGAATATGAATAAAAAAAAATGTGCATTCAATCTTACACTTATCTGTATTAGGTTCTATACTTATTACCTACGCTTCTATCAAAGCAAAATGAGAGGATGTGCACAATTCTTATAATTCTACAATAAAAGTACATAAGCATAAAATGATACAGAAAGATTTTGGTAGATTTGTTTTTCATAACATTATTCGACAATTATACACACTGTAAGATATCTAGCAACTTACGACATCATACAGTAACAGCTGCAGCACTTTGGCAAAAAATGTGACTTTTCCCCACCATAGTGAGTCTATCTGAATTTACAAATTTATCGGTATAGCATTCAATGCATATATAGATTTTAAACCTCAACCGCACCCCATAATGTCATAAAGTGGTGAATGGTGCTCCAGCCCTTCATTTCTATGCGATCCATATTAATCTTGGCGTTTTCTTTAAGTGTATTACAAAATGAAGAGAAACGTGACTGGTGCAACTTTGTGCACCATCGTCATCAACCAAGATTTACGTTTCATTGTGGGAATGGTTGTGACCCCTTTTATTATCATTTTGATTCAAAATAATGTTTCATTCCATTCTACTAAGTTTTTTCTTTCCTCACGTCCGAGATTCAGGAGTCATGGAATGATGGACCAGCACTCTCCATCTCATTCTGTTTCCTGCTAAAGCCGTTCAGTTTACCACGTTTACGCTTGTCCAGTCTTTGTTTTTCTGTGTCATTCTCTGGTCCTGGTCCTATTTCAGGACGTGGATGCACAGATTGTGCAACCTCCTGACCATGGCTAAAGTTTTAAATTTACCTTTTCTGTAGCATTTCCACCAAATGACGATCAACGTATTAAATTTTCCTCTTTTTTTCGTAGCATTTCCACCAAATAACGAATGTGCCCTTATCTCCCCTAAGACGGATTCATTTGTTCTGGGATCTGTCCGGCTAATTCTTAGGGTATGTCTATGTAACATGATTGTCATCTTAAACTTTCTCGGTCGCTTAGGGGCCTTTAATTCATGTCCTCCACATGATGCCATTGTTTTAACCATGGACCTACTTTGATTTGATGAATAGAGCATGCGCTCGCTTAAATGTTTCGGTATTAATGTAACATTAAAGAGTGCTGAAATAATGATTACGATGTCAGTTTGAAGGGCCCTTGAGAGTACACCACTCCTGAATGACTTGGCTTGTTGGCGGACTCGTTGTGTTATTAATATCCAGTGTCCATATAGTGACTGTGTACCTCCGCGGATTATGCTTTCGTGGGAGAAAGATTAAATACCCATCGTTGTATAAGCCGTTGCATTTCCGTACATATAAAGCTCACCATCCCTATTTTAAGCAGCTAGTGAACGTTAATAACAGGATCATAATTTTATGAGGTGCCATCCTACACGGAGAGGCGTCTACGTCATTGAATTTTTAATAACTACGCGCAGATATATTTACGAGTATGGCACAATGACCACGATGACACAGATTTTCTTCTTGTCATACTGTACATTAAAGGGCAGTGACATGATTGGCAGAAAAAAATGCCGCTAAAACCAAACTGTTTGAAAGATATACCAATCTATACACCAGCTGGAGTGTATCTCCTGGCTGGAAGGGTTTGTCTTGAATTTATAAGGGAGAATCAAGCATGAACCGACCAGGGCCCTGTTTCATAAAAGTTAGAATCATGTCAACTTGCCATTCCACTGGCAACTACCATGGCAACCATGCTTCAAAGCCAATCAGAGCCTTGGATTTTTCCAAAAATTGCAGTAGAATGGCAAGTTCATATGATGTCAACTTTTATGAAACAGGGCCCAGGACTTTATTTCCCTCGAGGCCCGAGAAAAATTAATCCCACAGAAAGCTACACAACAAATTTGTCAGTCACAAGGCATACTTTGAAAATAAGGTACTAGTAACATTTGACTACAAAATTTTCACAGTGGAATCCTCGCATAGTGATTCTAGAATAGTTTTAGCCCAAGTTGAGGAATACTCCCAATCATATCACTTACCTTTAATGAATTCGTTGTGTACCATATCCTGCTTCAGGCAGTGTGTACAAACGCGAAGCATTTCTTTTCGAATTTCCTGTTAGATCATTGCTTAGAATGTTCCGACGAGTGCATTGGACATCATGGGAAGAATTTTGTATAACGGACAAATCTTGGTTCCCAAATTTCCTACCTGATGTACAAAAAAAATCCTATGTGATTTCTTAAGCCTAATTCACATGTGATCAGTAGAATAATGTACCTTTTTCATGTTTCTCGACAAAGATGTTAACAAGTGCGATTTAAATAACAAGAAACACCCTTCGTTACGAATTGCCACTTCCTCCACCACCACCACCACCACCACCACCACCACCACCCTCACCGCCGCCACCACCCCACCGCCACCCCAAGTACAATCATTATCGTCATCATTGTTGTTCTCATGATCAATTTCTGATTCCAAATTCCTCCTCTACTTTGTCTTCACCATTATCTCCTTACTTCGTCTTGTTCTCTAAAATGTGACATTGCTCCACCGTTGGGAAATAGGTCACTTTCGCCTCGAAATATATATCATACTTTCCCTACTCCATTCATTTTATTTTCTGAAAAGAAAATAAACGTTTATGAGTCTCGTAATCACTTTTGAAATACAACGCAAAACGAGGCTCCTATACATGTATAGGGCGTGTCAGTTCTGCATCACCTGGGGGACGCTATGCGTCTTCAAGATTCGTGGCGGCCACCTCCCAGAATCCATGCAATCTTTTGCCTGGTCTCTTCTCGCGACCTTGTTCTTACATATAAACCACTCCAAAATCTATTGGTATTGCGAAATTAGCCAAAGCGCGCAATGTTGCCTCCTTCAGTTTTACTTGTACCTTTTTTTCTAGTTACACCCTAACATGAAAGGCGGCCTTCGGGTAATAAATCTCAGTTTTGCGAGTCCGAATTTTCTCCATTAAGGTATCTGGTGATGTAAATATGATTGCTTGTAAAGAGAGAGAGAGAAAAAAAAATTCAAGATTTAAATTAATCATGCAGAACAGCAGCAAATGACTGCAGTGTTTTCATAAGGTATAAACCCATCAGATTCACGTTAAATAGACGCACGCCCCGACCTTTTCAATCCATCATACCGTTCATTGTACCGATTATCTTAATCGCAATGTAATGGGAAGCCCGGCTCGTATTGTCCTGAAGACTAATTATTTACTATACAGGGTGGCCCAGAAAGAATGCTACAATCGCTATCGTTAATTTCTTCAACATCATCCACAAAATGTCTTTGGCTGATTATTTCATCGGTTAGAACATTCTTTTTCCAACAAAATGGTACCATGATAATTAATTTTGATTAAGGTGTAAAGGCTATTTTTCCGAGGCAATGTAACTTCTTAAATTTGCTATTTTTTCAACTCCAGCGATCATCAGAACACCGAAATATTCTCGCGTAACGACGTGCAAGCCGCAATGACAATGTACGCCATACCTTACCATTGTCTTCCTATCAAAGCAAGGCATTCCTGTGGTCTGTCTCCCCGCTTATTCTATGGCACGCCGTAACATGAGAACATTTTGGTGTTCCGAGGTTCGCTTGAGTTGAGAAAGAATCAATTTCGGAAATGACATTGCCTCAGACAAATTGCCCTAGGATCCAAACGCCTTACTCAAAATCAATCATTGTGGTATCATTTTGTCGGAAAAAATGTTCTTATAAATGAAATACCAATTAATGACATTTTGCTCATGATGTTGAAGAAATTAACGATCGTACGTGTAGCGTTCTTTCTGGCCCACCATGTATTGGCTACTGTCGCGATGGGAAACGAATTTGCGTGTAAGCATTATATCTACCTTTGCCTTTTCTCGTCTGCAGATGTATGTAGCTAATTAAACTCTACTAAAGTGGTTTGATTCCGTGTTCTGGCGGGTGAATTGCAGAATTTGCCCAAATACAAATAAACGTTGTGAAGGTCCATGGTCATACCTACCGTTTTTAATGGCATTCCATATCATATCGTGATTCATTTTGATTCCAACATTACAACTTGAGCACTCTACAAAGTGGAACTGGCGCAATACAAGTAACATGTATTATTATTATTAATATTACTATTATTATTTCTAAAATGTCAAAGCGCTAGAAAAATGGGCAAGGTTGATTCGCTTATTAGAGTGATTTCAACGTTTACATGAGATTATTCTGATAAAATCGATGGTGGGATGTTGTGGTCACTGAAGCTAAAAAAAACTGAAATCGTTTGTAGGTTAGGTTGCTACAGTCAATTTGTGATTATGTTTGCCATGTAAATTGGTTTTAACCTGACTACATAGGATACCTCTCAGGTTTAACTTAAGCACTAGCTCTCGGAATGAAACAAAATAACTCACTGATATCATACAGATAACAGATTTAGATTTAAACTAACAATAATTTTGTACAGACATTAGAAGTTAGTAATGACAGTTATCACAAAATCACACAATATATGCGCACTGCTAATATGTATAGGAAATATATTCGCCGTTCTGATGTATGATTTAATTTTAAAGGTAAGAATCCTACCAACATACCGATCTACATGTATGTGATGTGAGTGTATTAGTAAGAATTTATGTGAGTATGTGCGTGTGCTTTATCCCTCAATTTACCCCCTCTTTCCATGATGATGACACCACAATCGGAACTTAATTTAAGTTTGTGTGACCTTGCCCGGACGTGATTCACGGAGGCTTTATCATAATGTGATTCATAACCATCGTGCCATGGGATTCATATGTAAGATAGATGTTGCCATGGAGAGGGTAAAGTTAGACCTGAATGCCTGCTAGAATAAAAAAAAATGGCATACTTAAATCAAAACCAAAAATCAACAATGATCTTTTGAAGAGCAATGAAAGAAAGGAATGAACGTCTATAAGCTAGAATTAATTAAATTGAAGGGTAAATACCCGCATACTCTCAGTTCCCAATCCCTGGGAATACCACGGACCTTCGTCTCAAACTTGCTGACATTATTTTATTGCACATTAATGTTATGTGTGTGTATGGGTGTGTGTGTGGTGGGGAGGGGTGTAGGTGTGTTGTTTTTGTTGTCTTGTGTGTGTGTGTGTGTGTGTGTGTGTGTGTGTGTGTAGGTATGTGTGTGGGGGTGTGTGTGTGTGTAGGTATGTGTGTGTGTGTGTGTGTGTATTTGTTCGTCTTTGTGTCTCTGTGTGTATATTGTGTTTGTCTTTATGTGTCCATGTGTGTCCGTCGGTGTGAGTGTCTGTCTGTCAATGTGTCTGTCTCTGTGTTTGTGTGTATGTGTCTGTCTGTCTGGGTGTATGTGTGTTTATGTGTATGTGTTTGTCCCTGTGTGTCACTGTCTTTGTATGTTCGTGTGTTCTTACATAGAAACGTATAAACAACGACGGAAGTTGTAGATGGCCTTTATTTCGTCAGCCTTGGAGATTGTGGTAATTAAAAAGTTGCAAATACAGAGGTACCCCACAGATCAATGGCTGTGGATGTGTGTGTGTTTGTGTGTATGTTTGTGTGTGTGTGTGTTTGCGTGTATGTTTGTGTGTGTGTGTGTGCGTATGTGTGTGTGTGAGTAGTGTGTGTGTGTGTGTGTGTGTGTGTGTGTGTGTGTGTGTGTGTGTGTGTGTGTGTGTGTGTGTATGTGTGTGTGTGTGTGTGTATGTCTGTGTATACACAATCATGCGCATGTGTCGGTATGATGAGAAGATAAAGTATCTTGAATAGTTTGGATATACTTTGCAATGCAGAGCCACTTATAGTACAAGTGTGTTGCTAGCATGGGATCCAGGGTTTACATTTTTGGTCTTTGGAGAAAATGTTGAATTATGGATGAATTCTGCTGCAATCGAAAAACATTTTATTTGACACCGTAAGTGTGATGTTGTTCAGGTAATGGAGAAGTAATTGCAAACGCCGTGGATTTCCACCTGGTTCCAACTATCCCCGATGGAAACACACTTTTTGTGCTACTATTCGGTTTGCATAAAAGTAAAGAGACATTTAAAGTGTATAAGCTATTACGATAGGTTGTGAAATAACAAGTAGGCGTATGTCCCAGTCACATGCTGTGGGGTCAAGGACCTATGTTTATATTAGTGTGGGCGAAATGTATAAATGTTACTGTATAACTGCGATGTTTTCCAGACGTAACCTTCAAATGTTGCATTGTATCAACAAATTAAACGTATTCTTGAATTTGGCTGATTTATCGTGGGAATATACGTGGAAATCGGGGACAGTGACAAACACACACACACACACACACACACACACACACACACACACACACACACACACACACACACACACACACACACACACACACACACACACACACACACACACACACACACACACACACACACACACACACACACACACACACACACACACACACACACACACACACACACACACACACACACACACACACACACACGAAGCAGTCAAAAGCAGGGAGTCTCTTTTGCATCCATTTGGCAGCACAGCAAAACATCACTCATACCCTTGCGCTATTTATGAAGAACACGTCTCTGAAATACGAGGATCAGTAGGCCCTACTTACCTAGAATTTAAAAGTACACAAAACAGTAACTGTCAGTTATTCTCGGTTTGAAGCTCACTGAACTAATAGTTAGTATTATTATTACATTATTCATGTATTTGTCTATGAATAATAATCTGCATGAGACTTGTGCATCAAATTTGTCATGTTTAGGAATACATATGGTACACATTTGTAAATTGTAAATAAAGTTAATATATCAGACATAGACACTCATGTACGGCAGGAGTCTGGAAGTAGACTAAGAATTTTTGTCCCTGTGATTTTTTAATTCAAATGAAAATCTAACTTTTACTTTAATTCTGACAAAACTGATTTTCTAGCTCCTATACTTTGCTTAAGGTTATTGAATAGTATTATTTTCTATACACCAGTGTATTTACACAATATTATTTTTACGTTTTCAACTCAAATAAATTCAAATTTAAAAAAAAAATCCTCAATTTCACAGTGTCATCTATGATCTCCGATTAGACTTTTTGAAACGTCCTTGTTAAAATTCATACATGAATATCGTGTCTTTATATTTTTTTTGTTCTGCCTTTATCGTTCTGAGGCCTATTGTATAAAACTTTAACTGGATAAGTTTCTCTGGTTAAAAATGAAAACTCTGGCTAGCGTGATTTTACAATTCATTTTCCCTTAGGGTAAAAAGAGTTTTTTTCTTTATGGAATAGGCCCTATTCTAGCTCCTATACTTTGCTTAAGGTTATTGAATAGTATTATTTTCTATACACCAGTGTATTTACACAATATTATTTTTAGGTTTTCAACTCAAATAAATTCAAATTTAAAAAAAAAATCCTCAATTTCACAGTGTCATCTATGATCTCCGATTAGACTTTTTGAAACGTCCTTGTTAAAATTCATACATGAATATCATGTCTTTATATTTTTTTGTTCTGCCTTTATCGTTCTGAGGCCTATTGTATAAAACTTTAACTGGATAAGTTTCTCTGGTTAAAAATGAAAACTCTGGCTAGCGTGATTTTACAATTCATTTTCCCTTAGGGTAAAAAGAGTTTTTTTTTTATGGAATAGGCCCCTGGTGTTTGCTTATGTTATAATCAGTGGCGGATCCAGAGGGGGGAGGGGGAGGCTTGGAATTTTTTGATCCGCCGCTGTAGGATGTCGTTCGATGAAACTCAATCTGACATAATCTCAAATAGTATTTACATTATAAATGCATGTCTAAACAAACTTGGTTACCTGTGTGCAGTGAACAAAACAATGCTATTTTCCATTTCGTAAACGTGAATGTCTATAGTTCTGTGATAGTGCACTAGAACGACCGGAAAACCAGACAGACATTAACCGTCGTGGAAGACGATTTCATTTTGGTGTAACATACATTTTCCGTAGAGCCCACCCGAGTTATCTCGCGACTAGTCTTTAACGTGTCAAGAAACACAGGAAGAGAAATGGACAGTAAAAACAAGAAATCGGAGGCGGCATAAAACTGATTTACAAATAATTGGCAATTTTCGAGAACAAATGTACAGATCTTTCAACTTTCTATATTGGGTGACACCATTAGTGCTCAATTTAACACCCACGTTGTACAAAGGGTGTTTAGCTATTAAACATTGCTGTTTAGAAAGTGACAGTAATGATGTGTTTTAGAAAAGTGTTTACTCACTAAACGTAGTTTTCACAGTAGTCTTTGCAGTACGTGTATACTTGTGTTCTACCTTACAGCCGTCGACACCGTAGTCAGGTAGCCGTACTTTTGAACTTGAACCCATACGCGACGATTTGATTTCAATATAACACGCATTTTCCATAGATGCCAGGCCCGAGATATCTTGTTCTTAGCCTCCAACGAGTTAATCCTTCTCCTCCTTTTTCCCATCTTGTACTCTTCAGGGTTGATGTGGCCCGGCTTTCTCGCAAACGAGATAAAATCACGGACGTGAATTCTTAAAAAGCATGGTTCGTAGATTGAGGTATACGTGTGGGTGATTTTAAGAAATATAACTGATGTATATATTTGATGTAGTCCGTAAAATAACTCGAAAACCGCAATCTACATGATTTGCATCACTTCTTCTGCACAAAACCCGCCATCTTGTATTTGTTTTAAATAATTCAAATGCTTCTACAGCAATTCATGAAATTGTGGTTTTCATCCAGCAGTCTTCCTCTTGTTATTCTCAGCTCGTTGGATGCAAATCAAAAGAAGTGTTGTAAAGTTCACGTATTTTATGTTCAGTGGTGGGGATGTAATTGTAATTCAAAGTTTGTATACTACGAGCGTTACGCACACTTTTGATGCGTTGAAGTGGGTATTGATATGCATTTTCTCTGAAATCTTCAGTTGAACTTGCCGTTACTCAACCAGAAATAACATCAATTGATTTTCCAGTGTTAATTTATTAATGTTATTGTAAAATCGATCATTGCGTGTAGTGCTTACTTACAAACTTTTAAGCGCAAATGCACGTTACTTACCGAAAATTCGAATCTGTTGAAGCGTTATCCTAATGTAATATCCCACTAACTGCAAGAATAAACGTAACACTATAACTCACTAAACTGATTACATAGCGTAAGAAACGTCTGCTCCGTTACTGGGATATATGTATTTTTTTACCAACAGGTTGATTTCTTCTGAAACTAACACAAATCGGATATTTACATCATGCGATCAGAGCGTCAATTTACAAACACCAATTCACGCAAACGCGCGCGCGCGCGCGCACACACACACACACACACACACACACACGCACGCACACACACACACACATGTACGCAACGCGAGTGTTTTCTAAGTTATATATTCATGACAGCATTTCATTCATTTTATTTCATTTCATTTTATTTATTATTTCCAAACATATAAACAAAATCAATACAACAAAATGACATGGTTAAGCTGGAATACAAATTTCGTAGTGAACATAAATTACAAATAATAATCATAATAAACGTAAATACATTCGTATAAAAGAATATATAATTGCCGTTTCATCTTATTTTCAATTTTTATTAAATCAACAATGTTACGATTACGATGATCATAATAATATATATTAAGAATTTAGTTGAATATGTTGTTAGACGTATTATGCATTGGATTGACCAAAATTATATGTTATTGCAGTTAGATTTGAATAAACAGCAAGTAATTTATGTACGGTACATGAATGGTGTAGAAAAATGTTAGTCATGGTATTGTTATTTATAAATATTAGCCCCCAATTTTTTTTTCTGGTGCCGGATCGTTCTTTACATAAATTGCAATTTCTTCAACATTTGTTGATTTCAATTGTTACATTGATTGACTTTAAGGATAAAATCAGGGACACGTTACACATATAACACAGTGGGCTTGAAGTGAAATCTGAATGAACAACGATATGACTTCAAGGCTGCTCCTGATGAATGGAGGCAAAAGTTGCTGGTCATAATGATATCTGAAACCGATGAAATATAATTAGCCAACCCCGTAAGATATTAGTTCACAGTCTAGTGTGTAAAGTATGTTCAGAAAATCATTAACATTGATGTATGCCTTACTTTAATTTTGAAGTTGATTATTCTTATCATGCCAAAAATAGATGAATGGTATAAGTACTGCTTACATTATTTTTAGTATAAAATTTGAGTGAAATGTAAGTTCATCTATTGTGTAAAGTATATTTAGTAAATAATTTACATGGATATATCCTTTGTTTTAATTTTGAAGTTTATTTTATTATGCTAAAAATAAGTCAACGGTAGAAAGTACTAATTTGCATGATTATATTGCAAAATTGACCTGTCTTGCCAATTTTATGATATTTAAAGAGGGAATATACAGGTATTTGTATCTCAGTACTATGATCTATCATAAGATACATGTATAAGTTTCTCAGTATTTATATCATGTATAATTTTAGATAGCTGGTTATATATCGTACCACCTAAAATCAAGAGAAATTGTAATTATTAGCAGCCGTGAGAGTAAAGTTCATCTTTTGTATAAAGAAGCTGTTTTAAATTTCTAATAATATTATCAAAGGTTAACCGATTCATATTTACATGGTTATTACAATATTACTGATATGATGGTTTCACAGTGTATTGCAAAAGATGCAAATGTGTAATGTGTTGCATCTCCTGCAAGGAATAGCCGTATGTTTATCTATATATTTTACCATTCCGAAGTTCTAAAGGGTTACATTACAGATGCGCGAAATTGTAATACAGAATTAACGAAAAATTGACAATTTGTATTTTAATAGTATTATAGCATAGTTTAATGTTTCTATAGTAGCTTTCCAATGCTTGAAAATATAATTTGTGCATGCATATTCTGAATTTTTAAAATGATCGAATTATTGGGGGGGGGAGGGGCGCTAAATCGAAGTTTGCCCTCCCCCAATATTTTATATTGTGGGTGATCGCCCCCCCCCCGAGACGCATCTGCATATTATATTTAACACCAAAATAGAGTGAAGATCATCATAATTTTCATGTGTATTACTTTTTGTGTGTGTGTTCTGTGTACCCGATTTTAAACTTTCCAGTGATTTTTTTTTTGATCGGAATCTGAATCATGAATCTGTACTGTGTCATACGTTTTTAAGCACGTAACAGAAAGAAATTAAATTGAACAAATAAGAGATAGGCTAGAACTTAACAACTTTATTCACTACTTCCGAAGAACCTCACTGGTACAACACGCAACAAACGCCTGATATGAATTATTAATATTGAATATGTACAGCTGATGAAACACAATTCAGTATTATTTAAAGATGTCTCGGACTCAAGGTGTCCAAAGGTCCAAGTTTGGAAGTAATTGTTCCGGGGGCCTAGTTTCTGAGAAATTTGATTGTCCATAATAGGGGAAGGTTCAACATCCAACCTGGCCTAAGAAACAAAGCACGACAATATCAAACTTACTAAGCATCAGTAATTAATAATTTGTCCGATAATCCTAAGATATTTTGACCTCAAAATTTGTAATTTAATGCATGATAGATCTATTCTTGGGAGCATATCAAGGGAAATGGCATTTTGATGATGGCAATGTGTGAAACATAACCGCAAATATTCTCTCGTTTTCCAATTAAAACCAGACGGAAATTGAAATCCCACGATTATTGATTTCATGATCTAATAAGGGCGTTTAAAGCGGTGGTAAAATTGCCACAAAGCGTTGCAAAATAATGCCTCAAATATTGACTTTGGTGGAAACAGAATTTCCAAACGCGCGCGGTAAGTGAAGTATTTATGGCGCGGCTTTTGATGTTGACCGTCAAAACAAACCGCCAATTTCTCATTCAGATATCAATATCATTGCTGCTCAGTACCGTCAAATCCCATTGCGTTTATTCATGAGAAAAATATTCATGAATAAACATGGAAACGTTAAACCTTCACGACAAGGAGAAAGAATACATAACAAGGAACATGAAAGCATAGTTAAATTTATCGTAAAACTTCCTATCGGTATAATACGAGATCAATGTAGCCGGCTCGTTGTAAAAAAGGTTGAAAAAAAAACCTATGCAACTATGTAATTTGCTAATTAAAAGAGGTGGCGAAGTGTAGTCTCCGTCTATTGGTATGGATCGTCGTCGTAATTATCATCATCATCATCATCATCATCATCATTACTGCTGTTACCATTATCACCATTATCATCATCATCATCATCATCATCATCATCATCATCATCATCATCATCATCATCATCATCATCATCATCATCATCATCCTAGCCATTGTCAGCCCACTGCGGGTCGGATGCCTCCCAAGTTGCCGCCAGTTTAATTTGTCCCATGCTGCCGTCATTTAAGTAACAGTAGCCAATTTGACAACTTCATCTGTCCGCAATGTTTCTCACGTCCCCGACTTCTTGTACCTGTCTGTGGTTGCCATTCAGTATTAAGTTTTGCCCATCCATCATTAGATCTTTCTATGTGCCCAGCTCGTCGCAATTTCTTGTTCTCAATTTGTTTAAGTTAAGAACAAGAAATTGTATGGATATAACTTTCCCGTTCTTGTATCTTATAGATTTTGGTATTGAAGTTTATCGAGTGCTCAAGGAAGCAGGCCTCAGTCAAATTTGAACAAAATAGGTACCGATGTAGCTTTATGGTGGGGGGGGGGGTGGTAGGCCTGGGTCCCTCCTAGACCCTCCAGAAAAAAATGATTGTTGAAACACCACCCCCGGGAACTGACAACCTTCCTTCTCTCCCTTATTTTATCGACCCTGAGGACCATTTTTTTTTCTCTCTCTCTTCATATTATTTTACATCATGATGACATGTCACATTAAATTACAACACAAAATTTCAGGATGCGCCTCTGCATACATGCTGTAGACAATTCAGGAGTCTTTCTATTGCACCATGGTTGCACAAACGTCTTTCCATGCAGACGCATCCAGTGGTAATATCATCACGGTAGTCTATATCCCCACTTCTGCATTACACGTTTGCATATGCCAACACCCGTCCTTAGGCGATTAAGCTATTGCCAAATACATGTATGCAAATATGCCATTTCTGAACTGCGTCTGCCGGAAGTTCTTCGCTGAGGTTTAAAGGGCCAATGTCAACACTCACTTTAAGGGAGAAGGAACCAGCAACTAACAGGCATAAGTTAAGAAAAAAAATGAGTTCTTGCCAACCAATCAGATCGCACATGCACTGGTGTGGAGCTGACCATGCGTGACCGATGCATGCCACCTGACGTGTGTTAATCGCGCCGTGGTAATATATGCACTGTTTGAATCAATAAGCTCCTCCCCCTATAGCTGTTTCTGTAAGTTTTATCCCAGGGTAAAACTTGCAAAGACGTAAAATAAACACAAATTACCTAATTTATAGGGCCTTGCTGAGGGTGAGTATCACACAGTACACCTTATTTAGGCTGTCTTTATATCACCATGTACCATAATTCTCACAACACTCATAATGTCATCCTTTTCCTTAACTTATGCCTGTTAGTTGCTGGCTCCTTCTCCCTTTAACCAAGGAAGGCATCTTCCCGAATATGATCCATTAAACAATTCATAAATAGGCCAACTGTTAATAATTCATGCATTTATGCAGTGAAAACATGTGAACGTTAGCAAAAGCAAAAATGGCAACATTTTGTCGCACAACCTTGGCATTTTGCCTTGCATCGTGGGGAAATTTCCGTACCTCTTTTTCAATACCTGATTTTAAAAGGGCGCTATTTCACTCTGCCTTGACCGAGGACTTTAACACTAAGCTTTCAACCCTAAACCTACGGACACTGGACATGTCATGTATTAAATCTATGGGAATTACATAATTTCGGGGGCAACGAGTTAATTGACTCAATTTACGATTCGAGACAGTGTGCAGCATCGAGGAGCATCGATGAGGGTGATATCAAGGAGAAAAGATTTCCTCGAAGTTGGATTCTTAAAGGTCCACCGTCGGCTCAGCGTTTGATTGATTTAGATGAAGTATCCTGTTCAAAACTCCACCCTAAGGGAGTGATGGATTTCCTCATACTTTCAGATGTTGAATAATTGAGATATGCGTGCTTTTCAAGATATTGTTGCTTAGAAAATAGATTTCAATTCCACTTGATTTGTTCACTCGAACGTGCATATTAGAAAGAAACACGCCTGCTGCTGGAAAGGTAACTGGGTGACTTGCCCATATAGTACTACGGAGAACAAAAAAAGATGCTGAGAAAATCGGGTCATGTTTATGCCAAACAATATAAAACAAATAATATTAGACTTGAATATAATATAGGTGTATTATGTATCTACAATAGTCTCATACTCAGATAGATACATGTAGAGAAATATATTTCTCTTGTCATACTAATCCGAAAATATGTTCTCTTTTATAATAAATATATGAAAATGTGAATGATCTACCTTCGAGCTGTCCATATAATTTTAGTTAAATAGACTATAATACCAGATGACTATCTACCGGGAGTTTTCATTGTATGATTGATTCGACAATTCATTCACTACCGTGATCTGTTTTAGGAAGAACGACCAGAATTTATAGTAATAGACTAACATTGTGGAGCTTCAAGTTAAACCAATTGTCAAACTTTGATATCTGAGGTGTAGTGTTAAGTGGACAAATTAACACCCTAAAATACAGAAGTTTGGAAAGTTATGCTGCCACTGACAAGATATGCATGAATAAACAATGTCCACTCGGGTGGAGGATAAAATAGCCTAGATATACACACAGTGAGTCTATGGGAGGGAATGGGCAGGTGAATCCGGTCAACTTACGTGCTTGTAGATTTTCACTTTTTAAGCACATCGTTATGAAATACAATTTTTTCAGGGCTTCATTTTTAGACCTTATCAAAGACATTAAGAGCATGGAGGATTATGTAGCTCACATTTTTTTTAAAACTGTGGTCATTGTTAGCCTGTGGCTTTAAAGGTTCCAGAAGCCCATTTCAGTATATAAAAAACACATCCATAGTCTTTAAATGTGACATTTTGAGTTTAAGGGTTAAGTGATATTCCCGTAGCACATCATACCCTCGTATCCGCCACTCAATCTTTCTGCAGGGTGTGCGCATTATAGGCTACATACGTGCAATACACCACAACTTCTACTTTCTTCTTCCACGCACGTGCATGAACTTACAGTGACTTCACAATTATTGTCTGCCTATATTTTGTGTGCCAGCAATATCACAACGTTGTTCTTGTTTATCAGCACATATACACAATTGCAGTGAGATTTCCAAACTACTAGGCAGTGTGAGTATTATCATATTGTATCTTAATGTCATGGTTAACTTCTGCTGCAAGCATTTATCCCCTTGTGTTGACCAATGGGAAATGGTAGGACTGCCGGGAGTAGTTCAAACTGTTTCAAGAATTGAAACGTTTACCACATTAGCGCGGTCTAGAATTAAGGCTAGAATCAATGTATTGTCTCGAATTTGTGTAGTTGTCGAGAACAGAGTATACTTCCATTATGATAGCACTGGCTGAAAGTATGACCAGGTAAACAAAAATCTAACATTTCCTTAGCTCAAAAATTCCTGATCGCAAGGATTTTGATATTAAAATGCTTGACTTGTCAAACACGGATGAAGCACTGACCGCAAAACTTGTTCAGAAGAAACCTTGAACATTGCTCATGAGTCGGAAAATTATTTTAAAGCACATCAATGTTTCCTGTTTAAAAAAAATGAACTACAAGATTCTCCATAATACTAGTGTCTCTGATAATGTCCAAAATGAAGCCCTGAACAAAACAGTTCAAAGCGATCCCTAAGCGTTTTCAAAAAGGAAAATCAATGAAAGGTTTCCACCACAGACTGTTGTGTTATGGAATTTTTGTCCCTAGGACATTAATTCATGTAACGATATTTAACTGCATGTATGTTGCTATTGAGAGTATAACTTTCGATTTTTTGTGTATTCTATATAGGGTGTTTATTTTTCCATTCAAATATTATCATGTGGATCAGATTATCACAGTTTGACAGTTTTAAATGGGGCTTTTAAATTGCCTGCTTCCAATCCCAATTTACCCATTAGGAGATTACTGTTGAATGCAAGTATTTGTATTTATTTTCAAGTCGTCTTCTAGTTTCGAGACCAATAGTTTTATTGGATAGCGAGTATGAATCACTGAGAAAAATACATTGGTGCTGTTTTTACCTCAAAGATAAGCAGAAACTGCCTCTGGTTTTCGTAATTTTGTGTCTTAGATAACTAGTATATATATATATATATATATATATATATATATATATATATATGTGTGTGTGTGTGTGTGTGTGTGTGTGTGTGTGTGTGTGTGTGTGTGTGCGTACGTGCGAGTATATATGTGTGTGTTATAGGTATATGTGCGATAATTACAGTAGTGTAGTTCATGTAATCTAGTAGTTTTTCTCCATTATACATAATGTATAATACCTATTCATAATCAAGTTTTTTATGTCCGTAATTTTCAGAAAATAATAGCTGCCTGCTTTAACTACTAATCCAATAATTCATTCAGACCAATGCTCTAGTAGTGAAGCAAACACTAAATCATGCGCGTGCCCATATGCATTTCTAAACATTTAACTCTCGCATGAGCTGTAACGTAATTATCCTCCACTCACTATCGAGTTGAATAGCATACATCCTTAATAACGTGGTTCGAGAAAGACTCTTATACCATGACGCCTGGTATACAATTTGCTACGAAAGTATATACAATGCATTTTTTTTTCATATAGTATAATAATAATAATTATTTCCTTGAGTATCGCGTTTCTACTTGATCTCTTGGAACTCGTTTGCGGGAAAAGCCAATGCATATCATTTACACTACACCTGACACCAAAATGAAGGCATCATAATACAATGTTACGTTTTACTTCCGTTTGTCTTTCAAGGGTAGATTTGGAGCGATAGATAAAGGGATTCTTCGGCTTGCAAAACAAACAAGTCAATAAAGTCAATTCCATATCGTTTTTAATTTTACAATTTCAAGGAGTTATATTCTTGAGAAACGGTTAATCACAGTTATTTTTTTTATTATTTATTGACTTGATGATGCTTTATGATATTATCTAGAAATGAATATACCAAACGTCGGTTCTGTGTTGATAGTGGATAGTATAACCAGTCACAAATATCATACTAGTGGAAATATTATCACTTACTTTTTGTTCTGTTTCCTAGCTGTCTATATCATTTACGTGTTATTGTATTTTCTAGCTATCTATATGGTCTATATAGAAATAAGATGAAGATATGTACTAGGTATTACAAAATATGAACCAAACAAATGAGAGTCATGATTCTCCTAAAAGCATTTCCCACCCGTATATCTGCGTCTCACAGTTACCCTGGATCACGGAGCTGTCTGTGGTACCTCGGAACTATCAATCTTCATCACGAAAGATAGACTTGGTATGATATTTCATGCTGCAATAATACCCCGATATATTACAAAATCTACCCGCGACCCCACTCAATATGTCTACCTCCCTTGTACAGTCTACCCCTGATGGACGCCACCTTCTTGTTTTCCACGTCCCGCATTGTAAAAAACTCGCTGATTATGTTCCTTGTCTGTAGTAACCACCTGTTACCATCAGGGAAGATAGATTGCCTTTGTTATCACATGTCGCTAAACCTCGTGATATTACAAATTATGTTCTTGACCCCACCCCATGTCCGCCTCTCCCGTACAATTTTTCCTTGGACTCACTTGTGCCTCGCGTCAGGTAATTTTAAAATCATCGATCTACCCACTGGAACAACTAGTCACCGTCATGGAAGATGTATTTGATGTATCATGATGGTATTATAACTCGGTAATATTACAAAATCCAACTACCGTCTTCCATGTCTTGTGGTCTGCATCCAACAAACCCTCTATCTTCTCCTTGTACATAGGACTCATCACTTATCGTCACGGGAGATGACCGTGTATGATATCTCACGCTGCTCATCGCGTTATATTACAAATTGTACTCTTGACTCTACCCTCCCCGCTCAAGTACCGTTCAAGCTCCACGGATGTGCTGCATGGTTTGTCAAGTAGAGTCTGTACTTTATTCATGCTTGACTACTGAGCTTTTTTCGTTCCTGACTTGAAAGAGTATAATATTAATAGTATGCTCACGTCCTTCTGGGCATAATGACGAATTTATTAATATTTGCCCTATTTTGAGACTACTTCTTACCAACAGAGTTTGGAACACATTGTCTTTGGTCGAGTCAGCTCTTGATAGGAGACCTTTGTGCTGTAGACCTTTCGAGTATTTGGAAGAGAATTATTCTAATCATATATCCTTTCATCAGCCAATTTTTAACGTTTATTTGGCAATCAAAATACATGTATATCATTTGATGTCAATAGTTTGCAGCGTTCAAGGACTGCAAGGGCCATTGGTGTGAATTGGAAATCGATGTCCAAACGAACCTGACCTTTCAAGCTATCAAGCCTTCTCCCCAGTCATTTGTTCCTTTGGACACTAATGTCCCCCATTGGGTTTTTGTTTATGTCCCATTTGGACCCTATTAATGTCCCTTCCCTCTGTTGAACGTGTTTTCAGATTCTCTTCTCTTCGGACAAATTGACCAATGCACTATTGGACCTTACACTTTGGACAATGACCCTTTCGCACTCTCCAGCCAATCTGACTGTAACGTTTTTACATTTAAAGACACTATATAACATTGTGGAAGACCCGTTTAAAAAAAATTGTCAAATTTTGCTATTTGACATATCTGGCAGTGTTTGAATAGACAAATAAACACCATAGAACACAAAAGTTCAAACAGTTATGCTGTCACTGGTAAAATATGTACAGATAAAAATTGGCACATGATTTATTCTCGGCCGATAGAAAAATCTGCAACACAGCAGTCTATGGGGAAAAACTGGAATGGTCTCTGACTCTTTTAAAGCACTTAATGATAATTTTGAACTGTAATTTTTTCAGGGCTTCATTTTTTAGACCTTACCAAAAAGACACTACTAGCATGGGGAATCATGTAGCTTACATTGTTTAAATGGAAACATTGTTATACAGTGCCTTTAAAGGTCAGTGACATGATTGGGAACACTTGTAAATGCCTCAAGAACCAAATGAGTTGAAACACATACCACCAATACACCAGCTGAAGTGGATATCCCAGTTGGAAGGATTTGTCTCTAATTTGTTTACTTTAGGAGTATCAAGCATGAACATTAATTCTATCGGGGCACGATAAGAAAAACCCATAGAGAGCCACACAGCAGGTTTGCCTGCCACGAGGGATATTGACATTACTTATTTTAAAATGAGTCAACGTTTGATTACAAGATTTTCACAGGAGAATCCTTGCATAGTTTACTTGATTTCAGAGCAGTTTCAGTCCAAGATGAAGACTACCCCCAATCATGTCATTTACCTTTTACTGGTTTTTTACACTGTTGCGAAGGAATCGCCTACGCGATTTATGTCAATGATTGGTTAAAGGGACGTGCCGCTCGTAATCCATGTACGTTTATTTACCTTACGCTTGCCCCTATTGCAAGGCAGAGCGTAACACTGAACTCTATACGTAGTGTAGAGTTCAGTGGTGCGTAACAACAATCGTGGAGCTGCGAACAGAATTGCCGATGAGGGTCAGTTGGGCTCAGTTCGCCTTTCTTCGGGTGAATACGTGCTGCATAGGGAATTGCACACAATTCGTGCGCGCTCGTTTTCCGAAAGTATACGGGCATTCCCGAATATTACCCGAGTCGGACCAGGTCCAAACGCCCACGACTTGCGACTTTACGGTCCCTTTAAGTGGTAGTGTTAGGTTAACAGGGTCAAGTTCGATGTTAAGTTTTGGTTTAGGATTAGAGGCAGAGGTGTTTCTTGGATTATGATATGCTCAGGGTCCCGTTTCCTCTCGCTTTCGCATGAGACGGAAATACGCGTCCTTTTTAGGCCAACGTAAGTTCATTAAAACCACACTATATGACGTATGGTACCACAAGGTTAAGGAGGTATAATGTTACTTAATGTATATCTTACTTTATGGGAATCAATTTCACATATACTGTTACATTGTTGTCAATAACCATTTTAACCGATTGATCTCCGGGATTTTTTCCATAACGTCCAAACCAGCTTCATTCTATAGGTTTGGCAGTTGAAAGCAGCAAACACACATATTTCTACTGCTGGTACATATATGTTTCGATAATAGGTTACTCGACCATTTCACAGACACACACGATTTGATTTAATGTTTATTCAGCGTAGGCCTATAAGGTTCGAGAATTAATGCCAACAGTCACGTACACATGTTGAATTCCCAGACACCAAATTGTCTCTTCAATATACCCACACTTTCTTAGAAATATTAATGTGAAATCGAATCTTGAGGAAGCTCAAATTCTGTTGAAATAATATTTGTTTATTAACTATCAGAGAATTTGATCATATGGAAACTTACATTTTCCTTTCTTTCAAAAATTGATTTCGGGGTGTTTCTTTGAGCTTTATCATGCGGTCTGCACCTTTCGCCCCCAAACATACACATTTCTTAGGTATATATATATATATATTTTTTTTTTTTGGGGGGGGGTACGGTTTGTGTTTGTTTTCGTTACCTCTCTACAATCCTTCCTTTAATATTATATTTACCACCTACTCCCAAAATCATAATCATACGTTGAAATGTACCTTTGTGTAAAAGCTGGCAAAAAAATAAAAAAAAATACCTCCCGATCAGTGAGTGTTCATAATTAGATCAGTCAATCCATCGCTCCAGATTATAGGGGGTCAATGTTATGGCATCTTCATCACGAGGAAAGCTGAAAAAGAATAGACTCAGAAGACCACTGTGGATGCGATCAAATCATCCTCTGTAAATTGGGGTCACGCTCCGTGATTTTCTGGATGGTTTGGCACGTTAATATGGGGCGATAAGTGGAGCATAATGCGCCTTGAAGAAGTTTTGGATTGATTGGGAAAATTCCCAGATGGGCGGCATATGCAGAGACGGATCCGTCGAGGACGAAACCAAATTGGAATGTTGTGTTTTCTACAACATTCGGTGCGGTGTGTCCTTGATCGTCATGGCGATGGTATTTCTGGGGCAAAGAATTTAGCTGATCAGTCAGATTTATCACGGAGAATGCGACATTTTCATTGATGTTCTGGAACGTTTTTGTTGAAAAAAATGTTGAACATAGATGGATGAGAGGGCTCAGTACAATTGGCCATATGGATGTGTAGCCGAAATAGGTTGGCAGTTTAGTGAGTTGGTGTAGACATGGCTGGCAAATTCGCCAAGTTTCAGCAATTAGGCGTGTAGGATCGCAAAAGTATGGTTCAAGGTGGTTTAGCCATGGGTCCTACTTTAAAACTCCGCGGCACATTCGTGCCTTTAAAAAAAAAAATCGTGTTTCTCAGCAGGGGCGTCAATCATGTGGTTACTTGGGAGGAGGCAGAGGCCCCCTAATGAAAATATCAATTTGTTCCCTAATAATTTTGACGACTTGAAAAATTCATACAACGTAATGCAGGGATTCGTATGAAAAGCATACAAAACCATTAAACTTAACATAAAACTACTACTAAACATACATAATTTTCAATTTTTCTACATTGCAATTTTACACGCGGAGTGCCGAAATTTTTTGACATTTTTCTTACTGAGTTAATTTCGCCTCCCCCCCAACCCAACCCGAAAAATAGATCGACGCCCCTGTTTCTCTGCACACCAGTTTCAACCCCGAATTAACTAAGGATCTACTTGTCGTCAATACTGGATATCCGATGCAAAATGTGAAATGATTAGCTCGTACTAAATTACTCTGAACAAAATACGTTGCGAATAATTTGCAAATGAACTTTCGCAGACGCTTCATAATGAGATTGGTTGTCTTGAATTCGGCGATAACAATTTTTCACTGAGCGGCGTCCGGTGTGAAATAGATTAATCATAATCCAAACCGGGGTGCGAGTATCAATGAATCATTCATGGAAATGAGAATGAAATCTGGACATGCGTTGACCATCTCCGATTTGAACTTCTCCTGAACTCTACGCATGGCCTAATGGTACGCTCGACTCAGTCTACATCCTTTACTAAAGACACTATTGTGGAAGCCAATTAAAAATGGTCATACTTTGCTATCTGACATATATGTTTGAATGGACAAATAAATACTCAAATAACAAAAAACTTCAGACAATTATGATGTCACTAGGAAAGTATGTAAAGGTAAAAATTGGCACATGAATTATTGTCAGTTGACAACAATTCTACAACACTGCAGTCTATGAGGGAAAACTGGAATGGTCGCTCAATGATTTTCACTTTTTAAAAGCACATATTTTTCAGGGCCATCATTTCTAGACATTATTAGAGCTACATTGGCAGCATGGGAAATCACGTAGCTCAGATTTTTTTTAATGTCCACTATCGATGCTAAGTTTCACCACAGAAGAATTACTCTTAGCATACGTGTTCAGGCATGTATTCATGAATCATGCATTGCCTCAAGTTTCGCGGATTACAGACATGTTTTTCTTTTCCTTCTTTGAGGGAACACGTGCCACCTGCATTTCTTTCACTTTTAACAAATCACATGACTTACCAAGATACCTCGTGATATAGAATTGGTATATCTATGTTTTGCTTTTGCGGAAACTCGAAATATACGCTCATAACTTCAGTGCAAAATATTACTCTTAAAAGGGGGTAATACCAGAGTGACCGGTTAGCTGATATAGCACACGGATTGTGTTACCTTTACCAAGTTGCCTGGTTGTCCTTTTTTGCCAGAGTGTTAAGTAAAAAGAAAGGGAACGGCGAGCGGAATCAAAATGAATGACCAAGGAAAATTTGGATGGCTGGTTTCTTATTGCATAGGGGTGAAACCAGGGGCATACCATGGGAAGGGGGACAATTTTAGGGGTAGGTCAAGTAAAATGTTTTCAGGTGGCAGCTTCCCTTCCCCTAGAAAAGAAGAGTGCCATCTTCATCTTGAAAAGCAAGGCAGAAAGGGGATCTCTCAAATAAAAAAAAACCACACCCAAAAATGTGGTTTCCCATTTTGCCAGGGTGGGGACAGGTGCCCCTTTTGCTCCTCCTTGGATTTATCTTCAACGTGGATGCGTCGACTCCGTGTCTTCGATATGGGTGCGTCATGGATGCGTCGGCTCCGTGTCTCCGACATGGGTGGGTCATGGATGCGTCGGTTCCGTGTCTTCGACATGGGTGCGTCATGGATGCGTCGACTCCAGTTGAATGAGCTGCGCGTCTTATCGGATATAGAGTTATTAGCATATGATTGTACTTGCTATTCGTCACATTCGCTTACGAGATGCAGCAGCTGAAATATTCTAGTTGGATGATATATAACTGTAATGTTTGTTGTTGTCTGCATTAACATGGATTTGTCATCAGAAATATAGACGGATGAATGCACTGGGGAACCATTTCCAACGCATTTTTTTTAGACTAGTCGAAATAATTGTTCCAAAGCTGCGCAAATATACCTGCCTCGATTCATAAAAGGTTGGCATATTTTTTGTGCTGTCTTCATAGATCTTGAATACATCAATAACCAGGTCGATTTAAAGAAAGGGAAACATAATTATCATCAGGAAATGAAAATGATACAAACAAAGTCACAGCAGCAACAGTAGGACTAGTCTTTTCAGTATGATAGTAAAAGCAGCAGGAGGAGTAGAAGTAGAAGTGGTGGTAGCGATGGTAGTAGTACAAGAATAAATACTACTATTAGTAGTCTTAACGACCGTATTAGTGATAGTTGTAGCAGTATTATTACTTTTTTGTCACAAAACTATTGTGTAATAGCTCTGATTACGTGTAATTGTAATTCATATAATTGATCCAATTTGATTGATTTCATAAGAATTACGCATTTCTCGCATCGCAAAGATTCACTCATCATTCGCACACATTTTCGTAACATTTTCTGAATTACATCCCACTGTATCCCAAATTACATCTTCCCCTTGGCTTGGTGTCTGTTCTGACATCATGTATCTGGGCCTGTGGATCGACACAATTATGCACCTTTTATGTCATTCTGAATCAAAGTGTGTCTATATAACATCATCCAAGAACAGCCTGTTTTATTACTCTAAGCGCGGAAGGTGTTTTTAATCTGCCATACCATAACCAATATCAACACACTTGACTCAAACATACATAGTTCGGAAATCTTACCGAGGTGTCCGTTTATCATGTAAGATCAACAGCATACATACACGTGCAGGTATACGCACACGAACATAACAGTGGAAGATTCAATTTCTATTACTTTTGCTAGTTGTATGTTTTTCATACTGTCTAGGAAAAGAGTACCAGAAAACAATACATTCGTTTGAGTTGATGTATGGTTACCCATACCTACATGTTGTCTTATGGTTTAAAGTTCCGCCTGCATCAATTGTGCTGGTATCCAGAATACTGTTTTAATGGGCGTGATTTTAGTAAACATGATTATAAAGGAGGCCATCTGCAAAATATTTATTCTAACCAGAAACAAAAATTACACCAAAAACAGTTAGTTACAAATTCATTTTGCTTTGCACACACGCACTCTTTTGGAGATACATGTATATTTATTATCGTAAGCTGCTCATCAAACCATCATCTAATGTATAAGCTTCGTGCAAATCAAATTGAACGAGTGCCTTTACAATCATTTACTTAAAGGGAGAAGGCACCGGCAACTAACAGGCATAAGTTAAGAAATAAAGAGGCATTGAGAGTATTGTGGGAATTATGGTATATGGTGATAAAGACAGCCTAAATAAGGGCTACTGTGTGACACTCACACTCAGCAAGGCCCTATAAATTAGTTAATTTGTGTTTATTTTATGTCTTTCCAAGCCTTATCTTAAGATAAACTTGCAGAAGCAGTCACAGGGAGGAGGAGCTTATCGATTCAAACAGTGCATACATTACTACGGCGTGACTAACACACGTCGGGTGGCATGCATCTGTCATGCTTGGTCGGTTTCAGCAATGTGTACGTGCGATCTGATTGGTTGGCAAGAACTCAAATGTTTTCTTAACTTATGCCTGTTAGTTGCCGGTGCCTTCTCCCTTTAACAATTTCAACGTTTTCCCCTCGCCAATTTTACTTTTAAAAATTGTCACAAAAATCGAAATAAAACTAACCAAAGAAAAATTCAATTCAGTTCAGTTCATATTTTATTGTCTAATATTGGAAGTTCAGTTTTGCTTATATGAATTTATATGAATGAAGCAAAAAGTTGATAATATAATAATAAACAAATTGTAATCGATTACAGCAAAATGAAATAACAGAAATACATGAATTAATATAATAATATACGATTGTACGAAAATATTATCACTTTACAAACATTGAATCAAACGTATGTTATTTTTACATGGCATTATTAAACAGTGTAAATGTGAGGAAATGGTTGCGCAAGTTTTTAAATGTATGCGTACTGTGTGCAAAGCATGCTTTCATCCTAAAATACAAAACAAATCCATAAAAAAACACACTCGGCCGTCTCATGGTTATCTATCAAGTTGTGTTGACTATTCTGTCACTTATTATGTAACATGATGCCAGTTGTAAGCCTATCGAGTACGCGTTTCATCTGCTGTCCTTGCGCAAATGAAAATTGGTGTATGATTATGCAAGAGCTATAAACCTATATAGTTCCTGTTACTTACCGCCCATATATTAGCGTCTTTCCCCATTGATAGTGATAGTTTTGTCGAGTTGGTATGAACCATTATTTTGATTGGCCTTATGGATCTTTGGTGTTTTGATTGGCAGTTGTTCATATTTGCAATTAATGTCTAAAAAAAGAAGACAAAAAGATGCGTACTTTATTTTTTTTACTTTCACTGTGTTTGTGTGCTTCTTTTGAAAATTGATCGTTTAAATTATTATTTCGGTTGTAGAATGATCTGTGTATAGAGTAGAGACCTTCGCGGACTATATTAGATAGGCTTATCCGTGATTTAATTTGGAAAGGTCACCAATCGGCCACTATATCATTTAGCTCTTGGTGGTATGGGTGTAGCTGTGCTGAGTAAATCTAATCATTCCATCAGGTCAACTGTCAAAGCAGATAACTACAGACGATCGTGATGACACGGTGTTGTTTATTCATTTTAATTATCGTAGATTAGGTTCTATTGGCCCGTGATGCTCCCCGTATAAGACCCTCCTGCAACACGAGAAAATGAATTGTTGATAAAATCCCAGGAGTAAATTTTCGCAATGCGCATGGGGGAAATTATAATATTGAAAGTAGTCTTGAATAAATGACACAATGCACCAAGAATCAAGTATACTGTTGAGCATTTCTGTTGTGAAAATTTCATAGTCATGCATTTTCTCTTTGTTGTACAATTATCAACAAATGTTGTGACCGTGACATTTTGTCGTGTAACTTTCTCGGATCAATTTTTACCATGCAGGGCCGGAGAATAATTGAATACTGGTAGAATGCTTTTTTTTTTCGTCCAATAAACACATTCACGTGAATAAAATTAGAATTCCTCATGATTCCTCCGTAGTAACGTATTGTTGGTCAATCAACAATTGTTGGTGTTTTCAAGAAAACAAGGGGAGTGTTTCCAGAATCTGGTTGGTGATAAATTTAGCTGTGGCATGTTTGAAGGAGGAAGGAAATCATAGGGAAACGGTTTTGTATTGTGTCCCGGAGTTCGGAAAACAATTCATGCCAAAAATAAGCGCATTGTGTTTCTCTAAACAGGAAGGGTCCATTATCAGGATACATGCTCAAAATAGCAGCGTCCGATAATGTTATCAAATCCAACACGATTAACAAGGAAATAACATGTCGATTTCGTGAATTGATGACGATAAATCACAGGCCATTTTCCCAGGCCTCTTTTGCTAAACATATCCGCTACACCTACACACGTGGGGGCTACTCCTGGCATAATATTGTACCCAAATTTTAAAAATATGTTTATATTTTAGATATTTCAGGTGAGGTGTGATCCAATTCTTTCAGAAATGCATGTAAATAATTTTTGCTGTTGTATAGAGAAACAAAAAGCAAGAGAAAATTTGACTTTTGATGAAGAAATGAGAAAAAAGTGTATTAAGTCAATGGGGAGTTTTCCACATTCTCATCACAAAAAGTGACAGAATCCCCAATTTAAGAATCCTCCATAACAATTATTCAACAAACTTTGAGTACTCATAACTCTTGAATGGTTCAACCAAATTTGTTCACACTTTCGCTGTTTTCTTTCTCTTATTATTCTACACTCTCTGAACGTCTGAATGCATGTGTGGCTTTCATTTCCATTTAACCTGCTAGGTTTTGCACAGGTAAAGGAACCTCCCTAGGAATCAATTCCATATCACCCACTTTGATAAATCATTTTAAATTAGGGATTGATTAGTGGAGATTGGTATCAAGGCTGTGTGATAGAACGATTATCCTTCAATTTTATTATCTCAATAATAAATAGATGTTGACCTCTATTTTCACAAAAAATATCAAATACGTATAACCCTACTTACCCTAGCATGCTAATAGCGACTGTGCCTCTGTTTCAGTGTTTTAAAGCCATATTCGTGAGCACATCATTTAATTCCTACATAATCCATCATTTCTTTCTTTTTTAACAGCAACGCAAAATATAATTCGCTCCATCAAACCCATCCCTGCTTGGCATCCTTCCATTCAAATTAACATACATTAATATTTGAGTTGGATCGAATGATTTTTTTTATTTCCTTGATCGATTAGGCTTGTGAATCCATTACTTGCATTACCAAGCAACGTAGTAGTAGTTCTTAGTGAATGAATACAGTTTCTATTATTTTTCTTTAAATGTAAGTAATAGTAATTTTTGCAGTTACTTGCAAAGAAGGTCAAAGATCTTACATTGTATTTTTTATCTCTTTACACATCTAGGAGAGAAGAGCAATAAGAAATACACAAATCCATTTTCTGATATCTAATGACATGAAAACTGATGTAAATGTTTTTATTATTACCGGCTGCTTGTCTCAAGTCTGTGTTTTAGTTTGTAAAAAGCGCCCTCAGCGATACACTTCTTTTGTTCTATAATTCTCTTTCTGCACTGTCTATACCTCTGTTTCTTCTTTCAACCGCATCTTTTTCTTTCTTTCTTGTTTTTTTTTCATTTTCTTCCTTTTCTTTTTCTTCTTCTTCACCTTCTTCTTCTTCTTCTTCTTCTTCTTCTTCTTCTTCTTCTTCTTCTTCTTTCTTTTCCTTCTTCTCCTCCTCCTCCTCCTCTGCCTCCTCCTCGTCCTACTTCTAATTGTTTCCGTAAAGCTGTATTTTATAATGGACTTATAATATACTTGATTCCAGTATCGACGTGCCCTATATAAAAACTGCTTGGAATCCTGCCATTTCCCCTTAATACGTTTACGCATTTCGCATGTATATTCTAGTTGGCGTGGTAGAGGTGAATGAGCATTTTGTCATATTTATTTATGGTAATTTTGATTACACCTTACCAGAAAAAAATGGAAAATCTCCACAAAGCCATTGTCATACATCTTTCAAAATTGATCATTTCCTGGAGGTTGACCAAACATGGCATACCAAAATTTGCACACAATATTTGACCTATTTTTGAACTAACATGATTGTTCACCATAGTTGATACCTGTTGGTGCCAATCAAACCATTTCAGGTAGCCTATTTATGAAAATGTGTCATCATGGGGTACTAAACAGGAGTGAGATTCGACATTCATCGAAATTTTGACAATACATAACATCACCTTACTCTTAACCAAAATTCGTCAGTCGTAATTCGGAAAATTTAATTCTTAACAGTTATGAAGACCGGATTGCTTTTACACAACACTAATGATTATTGAATCATAATGAATAATAGACTTTTTTATCATGATTAGCAAACCTTACACTGGTGTTCACGCTCAAAACCCAAGTCATCACATTGATTGTCTTCCAGGACTTTTTTTTGACTACCATGAAATGCGAATAACTATTTTTTTTTTTTTTTTTTAGTTTGGGGGGGGTAGTTGTGTGGAGGAAATCTGTTTATTATAATTCTATTTTCGCAGTATCTATCGATATAGATTTTATTTTATTTACACTCTATTTTTATCCATCCATCCATTCTTCTATTTGCCAAAATGGAATTACCCAATTACCCTGTTTCCTCTATTTGTATAGAAGAATTTACATATAGTTATGTCCTATCAATCAAAATCACGTATAGTACATGTTATCGTGTGAGTGATCTTTCCAAAACATACAACCTCGGTTGTCCGACAGAAGGGCCCTAGCATATGCTAAATTTGAGAATATTGCCTTATTTGATATTTGCACTTAACAGACTGACAGAAGGATCTAAAAAATTCCACATTACTTTGATTTTATGTGAAAAAGCCAATGGTTTTCAAGTAAAAGACAATTTAGTGTTAAGGCCCTTCTGCCGAAAACATATGCTAGGGCCTTTCTACCGGACAACTGACGGTATAACTGATAATCGAATTCATACGAAATGTATATCAATTAAGTGATGACGTGACACTATTAGTCCTTCGATTTCAATGTCAAATACGTACTTGTCACTGACATAATTTGTTTACAAGCTTATCTATTTTTAAATTTTGGAGATGTATCTATTCCGTAATTTTCAGCGAAATACCTAATGCAGCTGTCACTAAATGAATAAATGGAATTCCTAGGTAATATCATGGAGGTGTTAAAACAAATATATAAATGGAATTCCTAGGTAATATCATGTGGGATGTGTACATGGAAAGCATTCAGATGAATTTTCCAGGCGTTCTAAATTTATGTTCAGAATTGCAAGGCACATATATTGGCCTCACACTGGAAGAAAGTATTGCTTAAAGCCAAGGTATAGTTTTGCTAAACGGTAAAAAAAAAATTCTTTGCAATTTTACTTTTTAGATATACCTCTAGCTCTGAAACCCTTCCATTTTTTGAGATATTACTCAAAATATTTCCCATAGGTAATGTACATACCGCTAGATGCTCTCCTTTGATTTAAACATCGTAATTTGTCACTATAAACAATTTTCATCAGGTTTGATGTTGTATTCTGATGTCTGGGATGACAATAGAATACTTTGTGAAAGATTGACACAAATTTTGTCTGATCGACCAAAACTATACTTGGGCTTGTTAGTCTCAAACTATGTTTGTTTACCTTTTCCTTTTCATTCAATGTATATATTTGCAGTTGCCTAAAATCGATTGGTTGGCTTACCAAAATATGCATCATGAATAAATGTAAACAAATGCAAATACACCTGGTTAGACAGATCTGTATCCGTTTAGGTTGTGTTATTTATCCAATTTACTAGGAATATGTCTACCACGCGTGCGTGCAAGAAACGCATTTTGACCACGAAATATGGACATGCAACGTCACAACCATATACGGTTATCACTGTTTACTTTACTGGCCACTGCGTGTTTACAGATTAGACTTAATCCCAAGAGGCAATTCCATTTCTATGCATTATAATTGGCATATGTATCTGGTATTTTGTGGCTAACGACACGTGGGTAAACATTATGTGGGTCACAGTACTTTGGCCTTCGCTTCAATGTTTTGGTTGAACACTCTACTTCCGTTTGAGAATATCATATTCATACCAGCAGGTAAAACTTACTTTGCCATGTTAAAGGAAATTGGCAAGAATAAAAATAGTCCCCAATTTAGCACACAATGCTACCACAATCAAATATAATATTATATTTCTGCTGTGAAAATTTCATGGTCATGCAATTCCTCTTTGTTGTACAATCATTATCAGAAAATGCCATGACGGTTATTTTTTGTGTAGTTTTCTATTAGATTAATTTCTATCGAGGCTAGAGATTATTTCAATACTGGCAAATTAATACTATTTTTTATATTCTTTTTAAGTACATGTAACAACTTCAAGACAGATCCTTCCAGCCTGAATATACATCCCAGTTAGTGTATACATTGGTATATGTTCAAAAATATTTGGTTCTTGAGGCATTTTCAAGAGCTCCCAATCATGTCAATGCACTTTAACAGAAATATGATAACTTATTTTTCTTTGTTGAAAACAATTAAGACCAGTTTCCGCTTCGGATCATAAACCCACTTCTCGGTGGGAGTTCAGTGTCATCAGTTCAACAGAGTAAATGTTATATGCTCCTCGGAAGTTTAAATTTTAAATTGAATACGAACAAATATATATAGACCATAGATAAATGAGTATCTATAGAGGTACAAGGATATTTAAGGGAGATACGGTTGTTTTGTTGTCGATGTTTTAACTTCACTTAAAAAAAATTAGCAATAATTTTCAGCTGTAAACTCGAATTCAGTTTAATTTACTCTGAAAGTGGAAGGTATCATGTAAGTTTCGAAATGGTTAACTAGGAAACTTTTTTGGACAAGCTATAGTCATCTCTTTTAGAAAATGTTAAAGTGTTTTATTACACTAGTTTAAATATGGACTGAGCGTGTCATTTTCTAAATTCTCATACGTTTTTTCTCTCTAATTATTCCTCTTCTTCCCCTTCGTTCGGCGTTGTCACTCAAAATACGTGCACATATACCTCAAATTATATCATAAGAAGTAGCAATTGATAGCTCAGTAAGATCAGACAATATCAGATTTATTGGAATACAAGTTTGTTCACGAATTTGGAATGTTGATATGAATTAAGGGCATTCGTCAAAATTATATCAACCAGTATAATTATCTCCTCTCCCACTTTGCAAAAGTAACTGAAAGGAATGGCTTCGGAAATGCAGCTCCGCGAGTTAAAGACATCAGGCTAACTACTTTGTGGAGCTTTAATTTGCAAATTGTCAACTTTTGAAATCTGAGGCTACATAGTATGCTTAAAATGGACAAATAAAAACCACTCTAGAATACAAAAGTTTGGAAAGTTATGTTGCCAGCTGTGCAAATATGCATGAAATAATACGTCCGCAATGGAAATATTGCATGCTGTGGAGTATAACAATAGCGTAGATGCTACAACAGCAAATAAGTCTATGGGAGGAAATGGAGCATGGTGAAATCCGGTCAACCTGAGTACATCATAGATTTCCACTTTTTAATAGCAGCAAAAGTAATGCCATTTTAGAATATTATTTTATCAGAGTCTCATTTTTAGAGCGCTTAATCAAACGACAATTAAGAGATGTGAGGATTTTGAAGCTCACATTATTTAAAACTTTGTCATTGTAAGCCTGTGGTTTTAAAGGTAAATGCATGAATGGAGGTAGTCCTTGAGGTAAAATATATCTACAATCAAGTAGACTATACGCCAGATTCTGCTGTGAATAATCTTGTAGTCAAATGTTGACCCTATAATTCAAAGACTTTCATCAATATGCCTCGTAGACTAGCAAATTTAGTTGTGTAGCGTTTCTTTGGGATTTAATTTCTCATCGGGGCTCGAGAGATAATTTAAGGTCTGCGTATGTTTATGCTTGATTCCTTTACGTAAGCAAATTCAAGAGACATCCATCCGCCAGGAGAATAGCACTCCAAGCTAGTGTATCTTTGTATACATATCTAGCAACCAAGTTTGATTGCTAGATGCATTTTTTCCCCCAATCATAGTAATGTCCCTATAAGCCTTTTGATCAAGTGTACACTACCATATACCCCACCCCCCCTCATTTTATACATGGTCATTTCGTTTTGTAAAGCACGCAATCGTACAACAGTCTAAACCGCCCCGAAGGCAATAAGACACGTGATAAGCCAATAACGTTTCTTGATAGCAAATGATTAATAATTACCGTCCGAAGTTAATGACTGTGACCGTGAAATATATGAAATACCCAGCTGAAGCATAGGGAAGAGTCCCGGCACTTCATCTAGTCTATCTGCCCAGCCGTATATCCGATAAACCAACGTGGAAATAATTCGGTCGTTTCATACTTGTATTGCTATGGTCATTGACTTTACTTTTACACAGAATCTGAGAAATACCCACTCAATCCCTCTCCAGCATACTCACAAAACCCCCGAATTCCATTAAAAAACCCCCGCAAAGATTATTAATCAAAAAATAATACGATACATTTTCACCGTACTGTCTTGTTTTCAAGAACTATTGGAACAAATTGTCGATCTGCTTGAAAATTCCTGAAATCAGCAACATTTGTGTTTTGTGCAAGGACTATCCAGTGTTTTCTCCTGAAATTAATAATGAGTAAAACCTGTCTAACAGCTCAACAAGTTTGTGATTAAGAACATTTCACAGCCAATAATGTTCGCGAATGTAATCTGCGGAAGACCATGTCAAACTTCAGCAGGTATGACACTAATCAGGCAGTTACACGGTCACAGAGGTCAGATTTTTATACTTCGTTGATGAAATATAGTTCTTAACGTGAATTAATCAATGAACAATTAACTACATCGGGCCCTTTTAACGACGCCATTGGTATTTAGTAGTATTATTATATTGATGTGGGTTGCCCAACTACACGTGTCAAAAGCCGATAAGAAAACGAATGTTAATACGAGTGCACGTGTGGGCGAAGGCTCATTTCGTGGTTCGTTTTAAGTGGTTCCCACCGTGACGCGCATACGATATAAAAGTGACAATGTGCAATCAGCGAAACTGATTCAAGGCGAAAAAACATTTTCCTTTCCAATCTCGAATTTCCGAGTGATTTGTGAATAAACAGGATGTTTCCCTTCTGCCCCGATGATATAGAGTAGAATAAACCACGTTGTTACCTTCGCGACAGACAGTGACTTTGGCCATATCGGTGAGGACGCAGTGGGTAATGGAGCGCTAAAATCATTCGGGGGGGGGGTGCAGAATCGAACTGAGCCGCAAAATCATTTGCGGAGTGCAGCAAACGAATGAGCTAATCATGATTGGGGCGTCCGGAAACACAATATACATAGCACATATTCGTATGGATATAACCTTTGGGTACTATGAATTAAACA
>JZLH01S0603037.1:11722-22954 GCA_001188425.1 Eucidaris tribuloides | reverse complement strand
CCTGGAGATGCTCTGGTCCTAATGCACAGAAAGTTTTTCACGTGAATGCGGTTTTGGACTCACACAAAAATGAACATCCTTTATGGGGATTGTAGGGTGGTTCCTAATATTATTTTAAGAACTCGTTCATTCATGTCTAGACAGGTTGAACTTCTCAAGACAGGGAGTTGAAAGAGAAAGGATATGATGGGATGACGACGTGGGTATGAGGTTATTAATAAATTCCCACCATCACAAACCCAGTCAGTTAATCTGCTATGACACCGGAGTGTTTGTAATGTCTTAGGAAAGTGCATGAACTCTTGTTGGAGGTATCTTTTTTTTCACGTGAAATTGACATGAGCACTTGACTCACTGCCATGTACATGTATTTAATGTGTAGGATACTGTTCGAGTTAGCATTATACCCTGGTTGAAGAAATGCCTAATAAAAGAACTGGCATTTCACTTTTAAGAATGTCCTACACACAATAACAAAAAGTAACTAGATTTTAATTCGTCACTGAGACGAATTGGTGATCCGCGTATTCGCTCCGATCAGAAGACCTTAAGAGATTGTGACAGTCTATATGGCGTGTCATAACTTGTTCGAAGCTGTCCCTTTTCACCTTAACTTCTCTGACAAAAATTACTTAATATTTCGGCGTGCGCGTACGCGTTCGTCATGACTCCCGCACGCATATGAAGAGCACCAGTGATTACCTTTGACCTGAAGTTACTGTGTACCAAGTTTAGTTATCACACTCTACTCCAGTTATGAGATATGCACAAAACACGATTTTACTTTGTGACGTCATAGATGACGTCAGAAGAACTTGTCATAGAAAGTGATATATGAAACCTTATCTACGCCTCATAGGCTATCAGAATAAGCAATAAAAAGGAGGGGTCACCGTTACTTGTAGAGAGTTATCAGCGATTTGAAAATGCCCATCTTTCACTACGCGCGCAATGCGCGCACATTTATATTTTGTGGGCATATAAGCAACATTTTGGGTCCTGATGGTCGGGAAAGGGTTCTAAACGATGTAGAATTCAGTCAGACATCTAAATCCATCGAAAAAAAATATGTTTTTCGGTCGGGAAAGGGGTGCGCGAGAAAAAAACGCGCGCGTACGCGCGCGCACTGAAATGCTATAAATGACCTGAAACACATAGTACCGTTAATAAGAAGTCATTTGGAGCATTTTTATTTTTTGACGCGCCCGTACACGCATGTGGAGACGCGCGCGCGCACGTGGTTTGGACCAAAAGATGACCCATGACCTGAACTTGAACCTTGCCAAGTTTGGTTGTTTTATTCGACCGCCGGCTCGAGATATTGCAAATATAGGTTAACTCTAGCTTTTTTACTAATGACGTCATAGATGACGTCACGGGCAAGTGCCAACACTGACAAAATTTGTGTGTTGAGGTGTTGACACGTGACATGACTATGTTAAGTTGCAAGATGATTGATGATGGCGTTAATGAGATATCGTGGTAACAAGAAATGGTCAGAAAGAAACAGGAATAAAAATAATAATAATAATAAGAAGAAAGATTTTGACAATATCTATGGTGATCCGTGTTTACACGGATCACCAACTACCCCCTTTTTCAAACTACCATAACTTTTTAACAAAATAAGTTTTTGCAAAATAATGTGAGAGGTGTATTCCTACACTCATTGACTAATCTCTGTGTGAAAATGTGATTGATCTGTTAAGCCACGCATGAGTGAGCATGCATTAAAGACAAAAAGGCCACTTTTCAAAAGTCACAGCAGTCATCTCTTATGCCAAAATAAAGGTAAACAATGGTTTTTTTTAAAGAGTGTACTCACTCAACCACGACATGGTTACAACCTCTTATGTTCATGCAACATTTTAAGATACAATTTGCTGAAAAATAAATGATTTCAATTTTTTCAATAAACTTAATGGATTTTACAGTTTCAAAATTGAGGAAGGATGCAATATTAAGATGAAGCTGCACATGAAAGCGGCAAAAAAATGTGGAGAAGTGTCAAAGAGGTGAAGGGTCAAACAATAGATGAATAACATAATAGGTGGCTAAATCATTCACAGAAACAGAATTTGTCAAATCCTGTATGCACAAATCCCCCAAAATGACCCTCTGTGACTTTTGAAAAGTGACTTTTTGCCATATTATAATATGTGCTCACTCATGCATGCATTGACGTATCAATCCACATTTTACCCACAGACGAGTTAGTCAATTTAGTTGCAGAAACAACCCCTGCCAAATTATTTTTGACAAACAGGGGGTAGTATACTTTTTTGTTGTGTTTAGTATGAATCCTTTGAAAAAAGAAGCAAGTTCAGTTTGCGTAAATACGTAAAAAATAAAACTTTTTGCAAATGAAGCATAATGATCTGATCAGTGCCCTGAGATATTGCTACGCTGCATGAATCTATTCGGCCATCTCTCCCATTTTTGAGAAATTACTCAAAATGTAAAATGTACGGGGAGCGGGGAGAGGAAACCCTGACATTTCCCATTGTAAAGTACATGTATGTACCAGGCTTAGATACTGCTGTCCTTAAATTTGAAATATCAATAAATTGCGTCACCCATAAACAACTTTTCAGTGTACTCTTCGATGTTGTTTTCTGACTGTCTGGGGTGGCAATAGAGTACTTTGTAGAAAGATTGACAACACAATTGTCTGATCTGACCCCCCGGGAGGGGGGGGGGAGGGGGTACTCAGATTGGTTCGACGGGGGTGTGCCCGCTGAAGTCGATAAAACCCGGACGCCTTTTTTAAGGGTCATTTGGCGGAAAATGGTACCGTATTATTGTTGACAGACACATGGCATTTCTTCGTAATTTTACGGATGAAATCAGGGCGAAGAATATCTAGTGTAGAATCGTAAAAATTTCAAAATCATGACCAATGTTTAAGGATTTTATTCCTACCAAGGAACCATAAACCCATCGTATTAAAGGATTCTTTAGTGAAAAAGCTCAACCTATTTAGAGCGGCAACAGCACTCCGTTCACAACTGACTAGGTCAAGTACCCCCCGCCCCCCCGCCCCCCCCCCCCCGGGATTGACCCAAAATTACTTGGCGCCTGTAAAACTACTCTGAATTTGTAACGAGTATTATGGTTGAAACTACATGTATATTTATTTGAAATCAGGCCTGCGAGAGTACCAAATTAAACATCTCCCGTTTTTTGTGATAATGTCATATCCTCTTAACTTTGATCATTCTCTCCCGGTTTTTGTGATAATGTCATATAATCTTAACTTTGATCATTTTGTATCATTTTGTATTTTTGTAGCACATGCATAGTCATGAATTCATGATATATGAATAATGTGCATAATATTTTACATCAGCCATGTGGGAATTTCTGTGGTTTATAGTATCGTCTATCAGTATAATGTTGTGTAAAGGTCACTGGGACCATCACTCGTCGTCGATAGATCAAAAAGTAATAACGGTTAGTGCCCATCCTTCTAACATTATCTAAACAAAAGGAAGATATCATTTTTGAATATAAAGATCATTGCACTTTGGTGAAGTTACAAAAAGGTTAATAAGGAGTTCCATATTGGCTTGATTTGACGCAGCACTTTACCTTCAAGTATATAACAAGCCTCGATAGCAGCCCTGCAAACACAGGTAGAAAAGTTGAAATCACATATATTTGGATTCAATATTTGGCTTGGGGGTCCGTCACAGGCCCTAATCCCAAGACTCACAAAGGAAAGGCTTCATTTGGACGCTCGTCAAGAAAGATTTGCGCGAGCGGTTCCTGCGGTACGTTGGAAAGCACGGGCCTTGAGAGACTTGTCACATGATATTAGGACTGTCTGTGATTCCATGGACATTGGTGACACACCTACACATAGGTGCACTGTATGTGACTTTTATCTCACCACTGCAGACCACAGGTTCATGACCATTAAAGCAGGGCTCCACACTAACATTTTTTCCTACAGTACTTGCCCTTTGGGCAAGTGAAATTATCACTTTCAGATTTTTACTTGCCCGAAAATAAAATATAATCAAAAACATTAAGAATTATTTCCACTAATTTTAACCAGTAAAGCTGTTTTATAGCATAGGATGTTTGTCACACTAATTCTGGGCCGGGGTTGCTAAAGGTGTGATTTATGAATTTAAAGAGTTATGCAAAGAACAAAATAATGTCAAACTTAAGTAGTTTTAGACATATTTTGTTTGTTTTTGGTGAGTTTTGGACATGTTTTGCTCATTTCATGATCAAAATTTTACTTGCCCCATTGGGCAAGTAAAATATTAACATTATGAGTTTTTACTTGCCCGACATGAAATTTTACTTGCCCCGGGCAAGCGGGCAAGTGCGAGTGTCGAGCCCTGATTAAAGGTACATTGTTAAGACATTGGAAGTACTCCCTCTTTGACTGAACTAAAACTCAAGGAAAAGAAGACCGTGTTGTTTTCCACAATGCAAGATAAACAGCCTTGTTGTTTCATGAAGTACAACATTTGTTTTCTTGTCATGCTGGTGTCGACACACTTAATGTCTACATACAATGGATTTTGAACTTTCCCCGACATGTCGACATAAAAGATGCGTTAAAAAAAATCTAAAATCAGATATTGATTCACATGACATGTGCCATTAAAAACAACTAACAATTTGTTTACAAAGCCTGAATAACTTCGTTACAAATGCTGTTGTTTATTGGTGTTCATTCAGGTTGAATATTCATGCCAATTTTTACTTTATCAAACTTACGAACACATTCGCATGTTATATATCTTGATACCCACAAAAATTGTAGTTACTTGCAAACATCGATCAGGCCTTTTTATTAAAGTTAGATTTTTGCTTTTAACGGCAATGTCAATCGATGTCTGATTAATCATGAAAAAATCGGATATCGATTAAAATAAATGTGCCATGAAAAAACAACTTAACATTTGTTAACAAAGCCTGAATAACTTTGTTACAACATGCTGTTGTTTATTTGCGTTCATTGAGGTTGAATATTCACGGCAATATTTACTTCGTTAAACATACGACCACATTCGCAACTTAAATATCTTGATACCCACAAAAGTCATTGATTTCGAATATCGATCAGGCCATGTCAGATTGTTGCTCTGAACATTGGTTCAATATTGCGTAGAGGCGTGCAGTTATAATTAAGATGTAGATGCCAACAGTGATTGAAAATAACAGAAGTGTTTATTGTAGGACTAAGAGTGCTATGGATAAATTTTACTTAGTGTGCAATTAAATGCTTCACGCTACAAGTAAATTATTCTTATTGTGAAACAAGGTTGCTGGCTGTTACTCTTCTTTTTCTTCATGCTTTGCTTTCATATTCTTCTAGAGCTCTTTTTTGTTACTTCTTCTTCCCCTACTTTCTTCCTGTACTGTTTCTCATACTATATTGGTTGGTACCCAAACACCGATCATGCATTGTCCTGTGTTAAATTCCATGTGTGCAGATCCCCTCATTATTGTGAATGCATGAAGTCATTTTCTCACTTTCCCTCCAATACTTTGGCAATTAATGTTCGTAGATTAGTCAGTAAGCAACAAAAGAAGCGGGGGTGACGGTTCCACTAAATGTGGCGCCCAGAACACTATTTTTCGCAACACACCGCAAGGCCTGCTCATGCAGTGCATGTGCATATTTGTAACAATGTGCAAGATATTTACGAACCAAAACACGCCACATGCTGAAAATAATCTCGTCGACCACAACCGATTAGCCTCTAATTACATCCAGCGATTTTATTTTAAGAGCGTCGGCCGTCCGTGTGATACCCCCATTTATACTGGCAGTTTACCCGCCTTCAGCGTCAGTAGTAATATGGTCTGACAAAATATAGGTTCCCAAGTTAAAGTTCGTCCATTCTTAGGACGGTAGTTCAGGTCCGCATTCATGGCCGCAGCTAATGTCAGTATAAAATGTACTCAATTTTAGCTCCGTCTAAATTCAGTGACACGTGAAGCCGTACGTACGCGTTGGTATGAGAATTTTGCGCACTTACAGGAAGCACAGCTGAGCTGGGGTGGACAGGTTACCACGACAGACTTACTCTGGTCTCGCCACAGTAACATACATGTTACGATAGGTGTGTAACAATATAGTATAACAATGACATATTCCCGAGTTTAAGTACCCGCCTTCAGTAACGCGGCTGCAAGTTAGTGCGCGAGTATAAAAGGTATAAAGCATTGCCATCCCGTGTGAGTGTGAGTGTTGTGGTCGCCTGTATTGTCAATAGCTTTGCCTGGGTTGTCGTTAGCACTTAGGCAACAAGCTAGTTCGGGCCGCAAGTATGGGAAAACTGATGTCCAACCCAATTGCAAGCAATGTCAGCTACTGCCAGATAATCGAGGCTGTCTTTAGAAAACATGACAGCTAAAGAAAGTGATTTTTGCACATATGTGTTCATGGATTACGTCTCATGAGACATGGCAGTTCTCATATTGGGGACAATCAATGGACATGTACCCGTTACTCTGTTCCAAAATATTGGAATAGGAACAAAATGTGGTTTCCTCAAAGAATAATAATTTATACAATTATGTGCAGAAAATATTCCTTTGTTGCCTTGAAAGTTTTATCTGTCTCCTCTGTAGATACTTTACATGATTAATAATAGAATGAACGTACTGGACCTGTGCTTATTGGAATTGTCAAAATCACTAGTCCTGATTCTTCCATCTGTGAATCATAAAATTCGCAAGTTTATAATTATAACAATGAAATCACATACCCCCCCACCCCCTGAAAGATGCATAAAAAATTGACATGTTTTGCTTGAAATATCAAAACTCAAGATTGATTCAGAATGAAATGGCTAAAGAACATCATCCCATGGTTACATGTATTAAAACAATATACATTCAACATAAAAGAATCATATATAGCAATGTAAATTACAATATTGCCTTAGACATATGCATTTGTTAATAGTATAATTAACGCGTAAATACTAGCATTTTTGCCTCATCTTTGATATTTAGTTCAAAATTGGGTTGAATGCATAGTCATGCTATGTAAAGGCCTTCTTCATTTTTAATAATTAACTCTAATTCTAGTTAATCTCCAATATACGCCAACAATTAAGTCTCTCCACTGGCTGAATTCCTCAATTACTCAGTTTAGAAACCTCTCAACGCACAGATCCGTCTCACACTGTACACATGTGGCAAGGTCCACATTTTAGTTCGTCACTGCTGCCTTTTCTCCCCAAGATGTATGCATTAGCCTCCTTTTCATGTTTATTGCGTGACTTTTATTTGCCAATTCTACAGCTACCATTGCCGTGGCCTTGATGTAGTTCACACAGAACGCTCATGCCTCACAATTACGTGCCAATTATCGGTCAGCCGAAATCTCACCGCCAAGACACCGGGCACAGATACTTTTGTCAACACGTTGACCGTTAATTCACCCGTTGATCAGTTTTTCGTGTTGTTTGTTTCTTTTTTGGTGACACCTTGACACACATGCATTGCACGTCTGTTTCTTCCATTTGTTTAACATCCAGCGTAATTGTGTGTGTGTGTAGTGTGTTGGCTGTGCCAACATGAATAGACGTTCAAAGGTAAATGACGATGATTAGGGGTAGTCCTCGACACTTGGCTGAAACTACTCTAGAATCAAGTAAACTATGCAAGGATTCTACTCCTGTCGAAAATCTTTGCTAGTTCAAACGTTGACTCATTCTAAAATAAACAATGTCAATATCACTCGGTAAGCACAGCGAAACTTTGCTGTGTGGCCGCTCTATGGGGCTTATTTTTAGTCCCGGATCAAATAAATAACTCCTATGTTATTGGCTTGATATCTACCCTAAGCCTAAACAAATTACGGACAAATCCTCCCAGGTGGGAGAATCCACTCCTGCTAGTGTATAGTTGTGTATATACTTCAACTCATTTGGTTCTTGAGGCATTTTCGAAGTTTCCGAATGCACTAGTCACTAACTTTAAAAGGGTAGTTATAGTGACTGGAAAGAGGGCAAAAATGCCCCAAGGAACCATATAAATAGGTTGGCCAAATTTATCATTGTATACTCCTGGATTGATTCCATGGTGGAAGGATTTGTTCTTGAATGCTGGATCCTTGCCAGAGAAACACAATTGTTCTTTTACCAATTACAGTATTGGTGCCCTGATACGAAATGTGATCCCCATCCAAAAGCTCCACAACAAATTTGCCTGACACAGTGAGTGTTGAATTGTTTCAAAAATACTAAACATTTAACTGTGAAATTTAAACAACAGAAGCCCTGAACAGTATACTAGATTTTCTAGAAGCCACCTGGCAGCCAACATCCAAATTGTTGTTATTAAGAAAAGTAGCATTGAGACATGATTGTTTCCATTAACATTAGTAGAAAAAAAGTGATGAAAGGAAAATTGCGAGTATCTCTGTAATGAACAGAATGAAAAGCGTTACACCGACAACATCCTTTTTAGCAGTATGTAGCCATTTGCAGTTCATGCAGAACTTACCGCATATCATTGTACATACCCAAAATAAAAAATGATAAAATAGAAATGTTTCAACTGTACATTTAAAGCTGCACTTCATATAGAGATTTAAGTTCAAAGACGTTGATGAATCTTAGTGCTAGCCCAGTCAAAAATCTTAGAATTACATATTCGAATACATCAAGTGTTAGTGTAATGTGCACTATTCATGTTAGGAATAATTTTGCTTCATAATATCTCTGCCACTTGTCAGCGCGTATTTTGATATTATTCAAATAGTTCAGCAAGGCTCAGGAAGATTGACACAGTATTTTCCATTCAAAAAAGACAACTCAATTATGCAGGGCCTGCTGAACGATCAAACTTGTTTCTATTATAGGCGATGTTTTGAATTGCATTGAGAATGACAGGGGTTTTGATCTATTAGCTGACTATCAATCACTTTTCTCTTTTTCATCAGAAATCGGCAACGACTCCAAATTCGCTTATGCAGGCGAATTGGGGTGGGTGCGGGGGGGGAGGATGGTGGGAGCGTGGGTTGGAGCCTCATTGGGGTGTCATGGTCCGGCATTGCGCGAGAATGGAGATTCCATTCATGAAAGATTGCACAAGAAAGAGTAGCCTAGTTCTCGTGGGATATCTAGCACGGGCCAAAGAGAGCAAGTATGCGATGCATGTCTGTGAAACTAAGCCGTGAGACTCTGCACGGATGTCGAGTCGGGGAAAATCAGGGCCGGCCAAAATGGGGCATACCGTCGGGCCACATGGGAATGACGGGTAGTTGGATAGATGCGTATTGCATTATTGATGAGATGTAAGATTGGGAATTTGACGCCTTCCATGTGTTCGGTAGGTAGATTTCGTGGGCGTGGGAGGTGTGGGAGGAGGTACAGCATGTACGGGACTTGGTCGATTCGTCAGGTTGTCTCGTCCGCGAAACCAAGTTAAACCGTGAGATGGGACTTCGTGCAAATACTTTGTTACTAGGGTGAGCCGAGGAGTGGAGGAGTGGGAGCGATATAGGGCTATATCGGGATATCGATATTTAGGGCGGTTCTCGTTGTCAGTATCGATAATATAGGGTCCGATATTACGATTGTTTTTTTCAAAATCCTATCTAGACGCATTCTCCGCGGGACGCGAAAAGCTCGCATCTTCTGCCAGCTTGAAAACCAACTAATGAGTGTTTAACAAAGCCTGAATAAGCTTTCGTTACACAAACGACATGGCAGTAGGTTTAATGCGGGGTTATGCATAGAAGAGTTTGCAGCGGGGCAAATATGTAATCTTGCTAAGAAAGCCGTGTCGGGAAAGCATTCACAAGCTTATATGATCTTAAACACGGGCGCGCAGAGAAAATCGTAGTTACTTTGCAGCATCGATCAGGCCTTTTTAATAATGTAAGTTGTTACTTTTAAACGCGCTCATTTTATTGGCCAATCGATGGTATCGATTAATCAAACCAAATCGGCAATCGGTTGACGCAACATGCTGCCGTCAAAACAACCAACCACATTGCTTAAACAGAAGCGTGAATAACCATGTGTGTGTACAAGCATGTAATTGGTGAATGTAGCCGTTTATGCATATGCAATTTTTCACCGGCCACATTTGTTAATTTGTAAGCCTTAGAAACACATCCCCAACTTATCTTTCTTAATATCTCAAAAATCCATGGTTACAAGCTACTCTCAATCGCATCATGGGCCATTGTTTCAAGTGAATATTAGCCTCTCAACATTGCAGGCGCGCGTCTTGCAGACCAAGTTTTGGCCATGATCGACTGAGAGCAGTACTTAGTAACCGCATGATTTCCTGAGAGTGAGTGTGAAGAGAGACATAAGGGCTGTAGAATGGTGTTCTCAGGCGCTTTGAGGCACGATTAAAGAATTGCGCGTAAACTTTGGATCTGGCATTTAAAGCTCTGAATAACAAGCTTGGACGATGTTGGTGCCTAACGAAATTATTCAGGCTTGGTTAACAATTGTGCGTGGTTGTTTTGACGGGCCACAGTGTCGTGGGTCCAACCGATTAGCCGATTGTTGGTTTGATAAAGGGGGTCGAACACCGGATTGACAGTAAAATGACCTGGCTTGAAAAGAGTGACCAATCTTACATTAGTTAAAGAAAGGCCTGGATCGATGCGTACAAAGTAAGCGTGGATATTTTACTGCGGTCTATTAAGATATATAAGTGTGAATGCTTCACAAGCGTTTTACAAATTAAAAAATTGGCCATGAAGATGCAGATATGAAATAAGCGGCAATAACAACTGATGTGGTTGTAACGAATTATTCAGCGTTTCTGAACAGGCATCGATTTAGGTTGGTTTGATGGATCGGGAAAGAAGGTCGATATGGACCAATAGGGGATTGGGCTCCAAGAAGTGCGATTTTATATCGATAAGTAACCTTCAAATCACTAGTAGTCGTTCATATCGATATGAAGAGGATTGGTTTATCCGGTATAGTATGCGGAGTATTATCGATGACATTCGCTCCTCCTTAGACCAAGATTAGTGAAGATGTGACTGAGGCTAGTATAAAGAGTACTATGACCGCGAGGCAGACTAGGTGGAAATATTGCAGTGTCGCCAGAATACATGTAGGTCTTTACTGAATAGCGCTAAGAATTGTGCCGATCTGCATCTAAGTAACCGGCTGTAGTGTAGTATTTGGTTAGTGTAATTAAATGTTTTCAGTGTTGACACAAAGAAGTGTGAGTGTAAGATGGTGGGTGTGCGCTACTGGGGGGGGGGGGCCACTATTG
>JZLH01S0603024.1:8836-26038 GCA_001188425.1 Eucidaris tribuloides | reverse complement strand
CACATGTAACCAAAACATGAATCCATTAGAAAATCAATTTGTGCTCTGAAGGGTGTGCCAAATCTTCCAATCCTGGTAAATGCATGGTTAAATCGGCAAAAAACATACAAAACAAGATAATGATCAGCAGCCTCGGAAGAAGAAGAAGAAGAAGAAGAAGAAGAAGAAGATCGAAGCAAAAAAAAAGAAGAAGCAAAAGAAGAAGAACAAGACATACAGCGTTTCTGACAGTTTTTAAGGATTGACGTCTTTGTAGCAAGCTGATTGTTTCAGTAAACGCGTTTAACGTGACGATACTTTCGGTCTCCACTGTATGTTATTGCAAGTTTACATCTGACAAATGAAAAAAAAGAGAGGTCGATAAATGATAATTTAGAAAAGATCTATGGATGTTTCGAAATAAGTGTTGACGCCAAATCCTGCCTAGACACTTTATAACTATGTACAAATCATGAACATTTTGTCCAAAGTATGCAGTTTTCATTTGTTGTTTTCTTACAGCCTACGTGTATATGTACCAAGCCTGAAAATTACTTCAACTTTAGTCACTGAAGATGTTTTTATCAAGTATCCACGCAACGTTTATTGCTAACAGGATATCTAACATAATGAAAGAGAATAGCTTGATGATGCAGGAAATTGAAATGGCATCCACTCCTCCAAACGTGATACCTACAGAAGAAACTTCTTTTCCAATTTATCTCGTGTTTGTTGGTGTATTTTTCTTCGTGTCGTCGTTGGTATCCAACACATTTACTTTATACACACTGAGGAAGGAAAATATATTCCCCGAGGTTGAGTGTTTTTTCCACAAGTCACTGGCTCTCAACGATATCATGTATATGATAGCGGTTATCATTGCGAATATTCTGACCTTTACTGAGAATAAAATCGCGTGCTTTGCTGGGCATGCGTGGCTTTCTTACATCTCTCTCCAATCACTTGTTATCATTCTTACCATTAACTTCAATCGCTATATCATGATCATCAAACCACTTCATTACCATCGACTGGTGACAAAGAAGAGACTTATTTGTGTCATGCTGATGGCCCTATGTGCTGCATTTGCTATTGTCGTCGTTGTTTACCGATACCAGATTCCTTCATTTGTTTTAGTAGAGTGTAAAAGCGAGAGAGCGAATTGGGGCTCGATAATGACTTTCACTTTCTACTTTGTTCCCGTGGCAACAGTGTTTGCTATATTGCTGACAACAGGACTTCACACTCTGTATCTAGCGAGGAAACATGTCAGGCAGATAGCAGCTAATCGATAAAACGTTCACCACTTGAAAGGAATTAAAACAATATGTATCATAACTGTCTCTTATTTGTTTGTCTGGCCCCCAATAACAATCGGCTACCTATCGTATGAATTCGGTCATGCTTTACCAACTTATTTCAGTAACATTTCGGGCACTTCACTTTGGTGTAACATGACGTTGAATCCGTTAATATATTATTGCACCAATAACGCGTTTAGGGCGGCCTCACTAGAATGTCTTCGTAGGATAAAGTCTTTTCTTTGCGATAGCTGCAATATTTGACGTTAGACATGACACTTCTAAACCTCGCCTTGAGTTTATGATGAGGTGGTATAGCTCATCCGGTTTATGGGGCATTATTTAGTGAAGAGTTTGTCAACTGCTGTTCCTCATTTAAGTCAAACATTGTAGTACCAGTATGTGTGTGTGTGTGTGTGTGTGTGTGTGTGTGTGTGTGTGTGTGTGTGTGTGTGTGTGTGTGCGCGCGCGCGCGCGTGTGTGTGTGTGTGTGTGTGTGTGTGTGTGTGTGTGTGTGTGTGTGTGTGTGTGTGTGTGTGTTTGCAATTGATTTGATGTGTACTCTGTTTTTTATATAAATTACTTGGAGCAAAGATTTGACATTTCGGTAGTACAATAAGACAATGGGCCGTATGCATAAAAAGTAGCAATTGCTTATAAGGAATTGCTACAAGCACCAGCAATTGGTTGTCAAGAAAAATCAAGCTCAAGCAATTGCTTAAATATGTTTGCATAATCTTTTGCTTACCGTGAAATCCGAGTGCACTGAGATGATTAAGCAAATGCTTGCAAACAAAAGTTGTTGCTAACAGGCAGTATTACTTGCTTACAGGTGAAAGAAATTGCTTAAAAACGTATGCATAAAAAGAACCTTGTCCTTGTCCTGACAAGAATTTGCTTCGGTTTTTTTCAAGCTCCTCAATACCAGCTTGAGCGCCTTTGCTTAATTACGACATTCGAGGTTAAAACATGTCCATGCTCGTATTTAGACCAAACCAAAGCTGCACAAAAGGAGAATAAATCAAGAAATACTTCTGGTATATCAAGATAAAATTGGGGGAAATATCTCAGGAAGAGGGTTAAAGATTTAACTCAATCCTGGAGGTACGTTGCGTCTTTTATAATGTATTTATGTACGTTGACCGCAAGTTGTGAAGATGGGAGGCTGCTTCTTCCCACACGTATTCGATTCGTGTGGATCTTGCCTTTGTTTGTGTTCGCACCGCCGTGACGTTCCTATATTGTATGGTTGTGGAGACCTTTAGGAATTGCTCGCGAATGGCAAGCAAACGGTTTGAATACAAGCAAAATGTTGTGCATACGAAAAAAAAGCAATTGCTTGAAATCCATCTTTCGCTTGAAGGATGTTAGCAAGTGTTTATTATGTATACGGTCTATTATTTTCATGGGAGCACAAAGGCGGGTTTCGTATAATGTATTAAAGGGAGAAGGCGCCGGCAACTAACAGGCATAAGTTAAGAAAACATTGGAGTTCTTGCCAACCAATCAGATCGCACGTACACATTGCTGAAACTGACCAAGCATGACCGACGCATGCCACCCGACGTGTGTTAGTCACGCCGTAGTAATGTATGCGCTGTTTGAATCGATAAGCTCCTCCCCTATGACTGTTTCTGCAAGTTTTATCCCAACATAAAACTTGCAAAGACATAAAATAAACACAAATTAACTGTTAGTTACTGGCGCCTTCTCCCTTTAAAATATTACGCGTGAGAGGGGAAGCATTTCCTGTCATAGGAGTTACGAAAGATCACTCCATTAATGTATACAAATTTATGGATGTTTCTTTATGTGACTATCGAGGAACGATTCTGATTATATTTAGAGTGTATGATGGTCGGAATTCAATTTGCATATTCTTGTTTTAGTCATACCGGAAAAACCTGCAAACCTCGGGCAAACTATCCGGTTGTCAAGAGCAACCTTTGTTTCAAAATGTTTATGCAGGCAACAAGCAATTGCTTTGGAATGCAAGCAAGAACCTTTGTTTGCAAGCAATTCCTTATGTTTATGCATATGGATTCAAAGAAAAAGGCTAAAAAAAAACAATTGCTACTTTTTATGCATACGGCCCATTAAAGTTTGAAGAAAGTAGACAATCTGCAAAGAAAATGACTCCATTTACTCTGGGGAAAAGGGGCAGTCTTTCGTTTATTCAGCTATTGTATGAATACTTATGGCGGGAAAAAATGGTGATAAGAAACGATAAAATGTTTTGGAACATTATGTAGGATGTAAACTAAATAAAAAGAGACTATATTTTCTCCTGGTTAAAAAAGGCAAATGTTTAGGTTCATTTCTATGGGTTAAAGAAGAAAATCTTTCATCAAAATGTCAAATTTCATTGGTTTCCAGATGAGAGTATAATACATTTGCATTATAATGTGGGACTAATTCACTTTCATATGCGATAAAAAGTTGAGGAATTGGCAGTTTGAACAGGTGAAGTTTCCACTGAAGTTCCCCCTTCAATCCTTAAGTGTGTTTTTCAACCATTAACATTGTCCCACATATCGATTTAGTACTTTGTCAGCAGCGGGAATTCGTGTAGAACATTTGTCAAAAACGAAGCGTTCTGTTGTTTTCAACTACTCTCTCCTGTGCTACCTTGACATTTTTAGAATACCATCCTTTTGCAGAGGTTTAAAAGCGGTTGATATTAAAAAATGTTGTTCTGCAAGCACTCAATCTTATCTCAACAATATAATCAAGACTAAACTTATACTTTTTCAAACAAAGAAATAGAACGATATTAACCATCAATCCTGATGATGCGGTGTTAATCAACTATGGTGTGACAACTTTGGAGGTCAAAGAGGTGACGTGGCAGCAGAAACACTAACAATAAAACAAATATCCACTGTTTCTTGATGAGCTGACGTGTTGATGAAATCTACACCTACTGATGAATTTATTGTCGTCTTAAATATGTCAAATTCTTGTTTACCTCTACAATGAATCATGTACCGTGGACTGTTGTAGATCTAGCAAGTCGTAATGACGTCACATGGACGATCAACATTAATACTGTCTTTTTCAATCAAGAAAGTCCACAAGTCGATTTAAGACTTCCCACTGAAGTTCTAATAGAGCTTCTGTCTGTTCCTGTTTTCTACGGAAATGCAAAACATTGTATGTTGTGAAGAGGGATTCAACCAAGCTTATGATTCAACAGAATTCCTACTACTTCAATACATTAAAACAACATTGAGGGGACGAAAATCCTTCTAGAAACATGCCGTAAGTAATTTAATTCCCACGTTTCAGTGAAAATATATCGTTCTTCAACCTGCCTACGCTCAATAGAATCAAGGCGTGATGTACATAGCGGCTAAAAGGAAAAAGAAAAACAAGAAAACAAATGTGAGAATAAAAATATAAGTTTTATCTTTATTCAATGAAAAGGTAATCGATGAATCAAACTGTGTGAATGCAATTTAAAAGTGTCCAAATTTCAAGATGCATAGTGGTTATGAATTTTGACACTCTATAACTCTACTTTCGCTCATCATGAAAGACGTGGTGTCAAGTTGAATGTTTGGCGTAGAATATAACGATAAATACATCGCATTTCAACATTTTATATGAACGCGACCAGTCAATATACAAATTTACAAATTAACATGTGTTTAATGAAAACTGAATTATGCTGTATAATGTGTGGTGAAAAAATAATGTATTTTTTACTTTGTAAACAATAGCAATGACGTAAAATCTTGCTCAAACATTTTATAAATGCACAATGAAAATTTCTCTAAAATGTCAAAGCATTTGTCTTATATTGTTTTCTTACAGCCAATAAACTCGTGTAAGACTGCAACGTGTGTTTCCGCAGACTTCATCTGAAGTGTCCATGAGAGGTTCTACGATTTGATGATATTCAAAATTTGCAATGAATAGGCCCAGTTTTAAGATAACAGGTATATGAAATGGCATCCACTCCACCAAACTCGAGGTCTACTCTAGTCGCTCCGGATTTCGATTTTCTGTATGTTGGTATATTTTTCTGTGTTTCGTCCTCAGTATCCAACATATTCACTTTATACACACTGAAGAAGGATAACATATTTCCAGAGATTGAGTGTTTCCTGCATAAGTCTCTGGCTTTTAACGACATCATGTATATGGCGGTGGTTATCATTGGGACTACCTTGGCCATTACCGAAAACGAAATCGTCTGCTTTGCTGGGCATGCGTGGCTTTCTTATATCTCCCCCCAATCACTTGCTATCATCCTTGCCATATATATCAATCGCTATATCATGATCATCAAACCCTTGCGTTATCATCTACTTGTAACAAAGAAGAGAGGTATCTGTGCCATGATGGTTGTCCTCTCAGCAGCATTTGTTAATACGGTTGTTGGTTACAAGAACCAGACTCCTACTTATGTTTTGGTAGCGTATGGAGAAGAAATAATGAATTGGGGATTGAATACATTTTCCATTGTTTTCCTAGTTCCCACGGTGACAGTGTTTGCTGCCCTTATTACAAGTGGGCTTTCTTTATGTGACGAGGAAACATACCAAACAAGTAGCAGCTAATCGAGAAAACGGCCGCCACTGGAAGGGGATTAAAACAATATGTATCATAACTCTCACTTACTTATTTGTGTGGCTACCAATAACAACTAATTACCTATTGTATGAACGTGCAGGTGCAGATGGATATTCTCTCCCAGTTTGGTTTGATTGGTAAGTGGGCATTTCGGTATAGTGTAACATGGCGTGGAATCCATTAATATGTTATTTTACTAATAACGCGTTCAGATCAGCCTCATTACAATCGCTTTGTGAGATTAAGACTTTTCTTTTCGATAGCTTGTTTACTTTATTGGACAGACTTTGTTAAGGACATCGTTTAAGTTTGGCCAAAGCAGACAGTCTACATTTTTGTTTGTCAATCGGCGTAGGAAAAAGGTTTTTTTTTTCAGGAAAAAAGAATTCAGACTTGTGAAGATATTTTTCTTAATTTCATTTAAATGCAATTCTTTGTTTAAAAAAATGCATTTGGTTGGTGAACAATAACATGAAACCTTCGGTGGAACCAGTTTCGATAAAAAGTGAAATTTCCAGTTCAAAACTGCACTGACTGAAGACAAACGTGAGCCTAAAATTTCTCCAACTCAACCCCCATAAAAACATAGAAATGATCAGTCTCAATGTGACTGCATTGGCCATGAAGACACGTTTTGCTTTTCATAATGCTAGGTTCACACTGCCGATCTGTCAACTCGATCAAGCCCGATCAAACGAATTTTGGACCTTTTCGGTCCAGTTCGGCCGGTAATCGGGGTCAATCTACCAAGATCGGAGTCTGTATACCTTGGTCGACATTGTTCTGGTTAACATGCCAAACACATTCGAGAAGGGAGCCAGAGTGATGTCGATCACACCGATCAAGGTAGATTCACCCCGATTACCTTGCCGAGAATGACGAACCAGGCCCAGAATTGGCTTGATCTGGCCTGATCGAGTTGACAGATCGGCAGTGTGAACCTAGCATAAACGTTACAACCATGACAATTACAAAACATAAAATATATAGGTATTTTTCAAAACAGGAAAAGAATGTAAAAACTAATCACCTAATCCCGTGTCGTTCAAACAAAAATCTGCAATACCAAAGGGGATGCAAACAGTTATTTATATTTTTTAATGACCAGATTGCCAAAGGCCATTAGTTTGGTTCATTAAGACTGTTGTTTTGAATCAGCATCATCTCTTACATAGGTTAGGGATGTTGCACCTAACCCAGACACAGTATTTACCCCCCCCCCCCAATTTTTTGAAAAAAAAGTGATTAACGATTATAATTTCGGGGCCAAAATGGCCAAAACGGCTGAAATGTCGCAGAATTTGCAACCTTTCTATTGAAGATTCTGATCAAAGCTTGATATCTTTCAGAGTAATTCACGAACAGCAACTCATGCGAAGCAAAGCTGCTGATTAAAGGCAAGGTTCACCCTGACGACAAGTTGATTTTAATAGAAGCAGAAAAATGAGAGAACCACATCGATGAAAGTTTGGCAAAATCCGCCAAAGTACAACAGAGTTATGAAGTTTCACAGTTTTCATTTATGACGTCACATTCGAGCAGCTCCCCATATGTCATGTAATATACACTCCACAAATTGCCATTTTTAATCGTTCATGGTAATTGAATGTTTGTTTTTGTTTTTTATAGAAGCCTGTATGAAATAACGTTTCTGATAATATTGAATGCACAGGTAAAAATCTTGTTCAAATTTCTGAGAAAACAGCACTTTTCTGGAATTTATAACACATGACATATGGGATGCTCGCTCGCTGCTCGCATGTGACGTCACAAATTTAAAACTTTGAAAGTTTATAACTCCGCTATTATTTGGTGGATTTTCTCTCAACTTTCATTTATATGTTTCTTTTATTTTTCTTCTTTTATGAAAACCAATTTAACGTCAGGGTGAACTTTGCCTTTAAAAAGTATAAGACCACATTTTCACTGCATTTCACTCATTCAAATCTTACAATATTGAGCAAGCTTTGTCAATAATAAGTCAGATGGGAGTGCTCTTGACACATTACATTCAGGGCTCAGTTTGAAACAGCCAGTCTAGGAAATATTAATTACTAAGTTTCCTGACGGATGGACAGATGACCCTTTGAAAAGAAATGGACTTGTAGTTGCAAGTCATTCGTAATGTCAAAAAAACATTATGTCTATCAAAAAATGTCGTCTGCACATTTATTTCTCATCATCCCTTTATTACTCTTTTACAACTTTGCTCTCGCTCAAGCTACTTTGTTTTGATGTCTGTGTTTTCATTTCTCATGTCTGTCACATTGTTCAACCTGTGTTAATAATTTGTATGTGTAGATTCTGGTGTAAATTATGTGCATTTTTCTTATGGTTGTAATTTTCATACTTTTTAATCCAACTCTTTGAGTTGCAATGTGGTGAAATGTTAATAATTTGTATGTGTAGATTCTGGTGTAAATTATGTGCATTTTTCTTATGGTTGTAATTTTCATACTTTTTAATCCAACTCTTTGAGTTGCAATGTGGTGAAATGTTAATAATTTGTATGTGTAGATTCTGGTGTAAATTATGTGCATTTTTCTTATGGTTGTAATTTTCATACTTTTTAATCCAACTCTTTGAGTTGCAATGTGGTGAAATGTGGTGAAAATAAAAATAAAAAAATAAATAAATGAATAAATAAATAAATAAATAAATAAAAAAATAAAAAATTATTTTCATTAATCAAATAGAAATTGCTAGGAAACGAAAAAAATATATTAAATGAAGGGACGAAATAGTAAGATGAATCAAATGACATAAAAATGCCCCACGGAGCAGTAACGCAGCTAGGATTTTTTTCAGCAGGGGGGCACGGGGGGGGGGTGCCTTGAAATTTGGTAGGGAGGGCACCAAATCCTAAGGCTGTTTTTTTTTTTTTCCGTTTCGCCGCCAGTGCAAAAACTCATCAGCGGGGGGGGGGGGGGGGGGGGGGGGGGGGGATATAAGTGACGAAATTTCTTTTTCTCCAGTCCCAGGTCAAATTTTTCCCCAGTCAAGCCAGTCGCGAAACTTGCTCAGCCGGAGGCGGGGGGGGGGGGGAGGGGGTAGTGACTAACATAATTTTTATCCCAATCACAAAGCCCAAATTTTTGCTAGTCACATCCCCCCCCTTTTTTTTGCTCCTTCAGATAATTTGTGGGGGCCGGGCGGCACACGAAATTTGTTGGCGCGCCCATGGTCCCCCCCCCCCGTAGCTACGCCCGCTGGCCACGGAGCCATTCCATTGTACCACAAGGACCTCACCGTAAAAATTGTGGGTCGCGAGTAAACACCACGTATTAACAACATCTTCAGGGACTAAACTCGGTGTCCAATTCTAAACACTACGCGTCAATACTCCAAACATACAGTTTCAAAGCACGTGTGTACCATCACTTTCTAAACTTACTTTTTACCGTGCATCTATTTTGGTGGAGTTTACGTTGCACAATTGCACAGGACAAATTAAATGCTGCTATAATTAGCTTTGTTACAAATACACAATATATTTCTGTGGAACCATGATATTTTGGGTTTTAAAATATACGTTGTCATGGTTCCTGGTAGATTTATAAAGGATCATTTTTTTTCTGAGAGGCAAACATCCGCGGTTTTCAGGGTAAATGACATGTTAATGAAGTTTGTTCCACTTTCACGAATAAAGTAATAAACCTGTCATAATCGTTTACGGGCTAACTAGGCAAATTTGTCCCTACAAAGTAGGGTTCAGCAGATGTGGCCTTCAGTATGTGAATGGACGCCAAAAGAATCAATCAACTCTTACCTTCCAGTGTCACAAGACGGTATACAGGACACAAGTCGATTCCAGACTTCACTGTGCAGTTTCAGAAGTGTGCCTCCTTATTGTCGCTCACATGTAAGCTACTGCATGCTCTGAAGGGGAATCCGGTGATGAATTTCCATCATAATACCTTCAAAACAGAGGACAGACGTTTCTTTCTAGCAAAGAGACACGTAAGTCTGTTTCACATTTGTGACCTATCGCCGTGATACCCTGATAAAGTCGCACATCTTATGAAACAAACATACAAAGAAAAATACTTTTGGTGAAAATATAAACACTAAATATTTTGCAACATGTGAAGGTCATATAACTTTTGATTTTTGATTACACTTGACTTTCATACTTAATATCATATTTACGATTTTTGGCACATTCCTCACCCTTAGGTAGTGCAAATTTATCAGGGTATCGTGGTGCCGGGTCACAGTTATTTTACTTTAAGAAACCAAAAAGAATGACAGAGCACAAAAGAAAAGAAGAACGAGAAGATAAAAGAATTGGTGGTAAGAGGAGAAGGAGAGGAAGAAGAAGAGGAAGAAGAAAGAGGAGGAGGAGAAGAAGGAGGAAGAGGAGGAGGAGAAGAGGGAGAAGGAGAGGAAGAAGAGGAAGAAGAGGAAGAAAAAGAAGAAGAAAAAAAAGAAAAGAAGAAAAAGAAGAAGCAGAAGAGCAATAAAAAGAACAACAAGAAGATGAAGAAGAAGAAGCAGAAGAACAATAAGAAGAACAACTAGAAGAAGAAAAATGTACTGTTTAACTCAAAATATACATATGTGTAAAGGCTTTTCCAGAACCATGCTGGTAAACAAGATCATAAATTAAGATAAGGATTGATTTAAAAATGGAGTAATTCTGCTAAGGTTTCGAAAAGTTCAAAAGCTGAGTGACATCTTTTCTGAAGAATAATATGTTTCCATTAGTGATAGCTCTTTAACCTATGTTAGTTTTTCATAATCATATCTGATAATTATTGTTCTCTGAAATGTGCGGTTTTATTAATCTGAATTCATTATTTTATAAAGACTATTTTCATTGCAACGTTGGACTGCGAAGTTGTCGTCTGAAGTTTCCCCATGACGTTTTCTGGAAACTCGATGTTTTCACAGAACCTGTCGATCATGCAGGAGGAAAAAGCCGAAAACGCATTCCTCAATCTGACAGATGAAACGGCATCCATTTTTCCAAACATGGCATTAACAGGACCAGCACAGTATATACTTTTTCAGTTCTTTTTTATTTTCTCTACTTTGTCTTGTTTATCCAATATATTTACCTTATACATGCTGAGAAAGGAAAACATATTCCCTGACATTGAATGCTTTCTCCACAAGGCTTTTGCGTTTACGATATCATGTATATGATGGCATTGCTTATTAGCATGGCGTTTCCTCCTGTGAACAAAATAGTGTGCATTGCATCGCATGCTTCTATTTCTCACATCGGCTATCAATCAATTGTTATTATTCCTGCTATCAATTTGAATCGCTACATAATGATAGTGAAACTGCTTCATTATCATCAACTTATAACAAAGAAGAGACTAATTTTTGTCATGATGGAACTCTTGTCCGCTGCCTTTGTTACTGTCGTCCTCGTTTACCGTCTTCAGATTCCTACTTATGTTTTAGTACTGTGTGGACTCGAAACGTCGGGTATCGGCTGGAATTTGATGCTCATTCTCTTCGGTGTTCCAATGATGATATTCTTTGCTGTTCTACTTACAACTGGACTTCACATTGTGTACCTGGCCAGGAAACATGGCAGACAAGTAGCAGCTCATGAAGAAAATGTAAGGCACTTCAAAGGGATTAAAACCATCTGCGTGATAACCATTTCTTACTTGTTTGTATGGCTTCCGATAATGCTTAATGCCCTAGCTTTTGAAGTCGGATGGTCTTTGCCGCAGTGGTTTGGATTTATTGTGTTGTGGTGTAACGTGGTGTGGAATCCATTAATATAATTTATTATCTAACTAGTAACCCGCTTAAAGTTGCCTCATTAGAATCATTTCGTGACTTTAACTCATCATTTCGTGACTTGAAGTCACTCTTTTGCGAGAGGTGTAAGATTTTTCGTGTACGAGATGAAATTTGACAACTCGTTCTGAGTTCATGCGAGGGTGTATACAAATCATGAACTTTTTAGTCAGAACATTAAAGAGCAGCAATGATGTATTCACAAATATGCTAAACAACTACACAAATATGGATATCGAAGCAAATTCGTGACAAAAAATCGTATCAATTGTATATTGCAATAGACAAACATCGCTTAATTCGGGGGTTCAATTTTACGTTGTGTGTGTTAAAGGTAAACACGTAGTTTGTATGCATGTATGCCTTGCTTCCTTTACCTTACTCAAGTTGGATAATTATTACGTCTAATTGCTGTACATGTGATTATAGACCGTTTATATTTATGTTGATGTACTTATATTTGTATTTGTTTCGATGGAAATGAAAAATAAATCAAATCAAATCAAATCAAATCAAGTCAAATCATTTCACAACATATAATACAGATGCATAGCATTATGGAATATACATTTCAATAACATGTTGATAAAGAAAAGAAATATGGAAATTGTTTATTCATGCATATCTTGCAAGTGGCAGCATAACTTTCCAAACTTTTGTGTTCTACACTGTTTATTTGTCCATTTGAACAACACTTTTTAGCTCAGATATCAAAGTTTGACCATTTTGTAAATTGAAGCTTCACAATGTTAGCCTGTTACTTTAATATGTAAATTCAAAAAAAAATAACACTTTGTCTGGATATGTACTCAATTCATTAATAATTCGGATAAACATGTTGCCCTCAACGCTCTTCTCGGTTTTCTACTTATTAATTACTTAATGATTACGCTTGGATAGAGATTCGTATAAAATTGAGAGACTAATAGATACAATGGAAGGTTGGCGTTGCATATGGCAGGAACTCACACAACTCGCTGAGAATAATCAATGATCAACGAAAAGTACTGAAAAAAATGGGGAATAAACGTGAAACTGCTCGAAATAAAGACAATGTTTTCATATGCGGAACAGAGCCAAATTGTTTTATAAAAGTCTATCAGCAACTACAGTCCTTATTTTCTTCCCCATCGTGCTGTAAAAACAAGTCCAAGATCACTATCGTGTTAAGATATGTAATATGTTATGATTTTGGAGCATCTATTTGCACACTAAATAGCGAAAACGGTAAGTTCATTGTAAAATGAAAAGTGTCGATTGTGTAATAGATTTCGAGAAGATAAATAAACATTTCACTGTTTTTACACCTGCTCGTTCATTTGGCGCGGTGTTTAGCACAATACCAGAAGATGATAACAATTTTTGCGTTAAAAATGCGGTGGCTACGCATGTAATTCAATACATAAACCAATAGCATTTACTCGCCCAAGAAAACAAGGAAATTGGCAGCGATTTCTAAAGCACCCATGTGCGCCAAGATTATCACGTGACATTCGCTTCATCTACACCAGTCTTGGCATGCTCGCAGTATTTAAGAGAGCACGCTTCTGCAAACAAGGATTTCATGAGTGGTTTCCCTCTCAAAAGTGAAGGTGTGGCCCCGTCACCTTGCTTTCTGTTGAAAATTCGCAGAATTCAGCAGTTAAGAAAAACTCGGTCGATTTTTTTTTCGGCGAAGGGATTGGAATCATCTCGTTATCATCATGTATCTCACCGTCTTCTACCTCTCCTCCCTACTATGGCTAGAATATCTTCTTGTAAATGTGAAAGGTGAGTATCATCGAATCATTTATCTACATCTATTTCGTTGATGTTGTTTTTGTATTGTTTTCGAATTATCATTGAAATGTGGATTTGGGACATACATTTTGATAAATCGAGTAAATATCAGAAATGTTTAAATCATTTTCGCCTGCAACTCAGCATGCCCTGTAAATAATTTGCAATAAATTATAATATAACCCTTTTTGAAATAAATTATTTTGCTTGAGGTGCCTGGAATTTAGGACGAAAACAAAAACAATTGCTTGTATGTCCACATCAATTATATTTTGTGCCAAGAAAAATGCATGTTTTTTTATGTGTGCAAAATTCTTTAGGTCTGCAGGGCAAGAAAACATAAATGTGACCCGTCACCACGATACCGTGACAAACATGCACGACCCAAAGCTAAGGAAAGTGCCAATATCGTAATTACGATATGAGGTATAAGAGTGAATTGTCCTCATAATTCAAAAGGTTTATGACGTTCACATGTTGAATATTTATATTTTCACCCAAAGTATTATTTTTTTCCATGTTAATGTTTCATGCAATGTGCGACTTCAACAAGGTATCGTGGTGACAGGTCACAAATTATATTTGATAACTTGTTACCAAAAAATCAATAGAACCCCTCCCCCACCCTACCCCCCCCCCCAAAAAAAAAAAATCTATAATTATTATGTTACATCGGAGCATACTACACGCCGTCTGAGAATCATTAGCAAAGTATAGGAGCTAGAATCCCAGTGTTAGTGGAATTATAGTAACCGTTAGACTCTGAATTTATTTTTGTCTCGCGAGACAAATACTCCCAGCATAGAACGTACAGTAAACGGCCATTGTTTGTTTTGCGCATTCCTTAAATTCTAGGTTTGGGGATTTTTTTTTTGTTTTTGTTTTTTTGTTTTTTTTTTTGGCTTTCAATGGGTGACTAGAATATTTTTATTATGTTCCAATGATTATAAAAAGGGGGGTTCAAAAAGAAAATTTGTGACGCTTACTACATTGTTTAGTTGAATAGCTAAGAATCACGGTACGCAAGCATTCAATATAGGCAAAGTCAAAATAGCAAAAAGGCCAGTACTAAGAATAAACAACTTTTCTTGCCAACCAATGCCGGCAATTATCCATATGACAGGGGTAACATTTACCAATGACACTTTCTCAACAGAAAACTTGACTGAAGAATACATTTAACCTGAAATTAAATCATGATTAATCTGAGATAGGCATTTTTGGCAATGCGATTATAAAATAATTTTCAATGTAAATTTAAAGTGAATGGCTTGCTTTTAAGATAAATAAGGATGCATTAAGATAGTATATATATATATATAATATATTAATATAGTACTATATATAATGTTATATTAAAAGTAGCACTACCGTTACAGAGCATTTAAAAAAGACAGGTTATCATCGTAGAAGTCAAATGCCCAAAAGCAAATGAGTTGAAAATAATAAACTGAGATATAGAAGTCATATTAAGGCGGAAAGGATTTTTTTTTTATGAATGTGTTTACTTTTGGAGAAACAAACATCTATTTTGTAGTATTAATGTAATATCAACCTCTGATAGAAATTGATCCCACAGAAAGCAAAATGACAAATGTCACCGTCACTTCATTTTCTGATAATAATTTGACAACAAAATGAGAATTTATGACTAAGAAATGTTCACACCAGAGATACGCTGAACAGTATACTTAATTTTAGGAGGGTTGTGTCCTAAATTTAGGAATACTTCCAAATACTGTCATTTTTTATCCATGAATTATATTGACTGAAGAGGGTTAATGAAAGTCATACTTTGATGTCTGACATACATGATAGTGCTTGAATGGACAAAAAACACCAGGGTAATATCATTACGCCACTAATATGCCTTCTGTATGCCAATATTACGTACGGATCTTCTATGGATAAACCACGAGGTGGGTTTTGAAGGGATTGTTCCTTCTTAACCATTAAATCATAGTTTTGAAGTTATTCTGTTACTTAGGACCTTATCAGAGACACGAACAGAATGGAATGAAAAGTAGGTCATATTTTTTTCTTAACTAGAAACATTGTAATCCATGGTTTTATTATGTCATGAATTTTTCAAAACAGTGCTGTAAATCAAGCTATTTTGATGGGACATGATTTAATTATGTCCTTGATTTCCATACAATCTGCAAAATCATTATTAAGTTGAAATCATTTTCTTGAAAGGAAAAGTGGTTTAAGGTTTCCTTCTTTTGCAATCAAATTCATCTGCTGACTACATATTTTAGAGGCTTGTAAGCGTTTAATAAGTTCGAAAGAAAAAAATCACTGTAGAAATTATTATTACTAAGAAAAGGGTTTTTTCTCTCTCTTTTCCATTACTAAAAATACCTACCTTTCCGCTAAGCACATCTTTGACAATGTTGTGATAACAATGATTATCCACAACATTGGTAAGAACCTTCAAATTGATAAATGATGTAATAAAGTATATATGAGAGCTAAAAAGAAACAGCAAAATGTCTTAAAAAACGTTTAATAAGTTCGAAAGAAAAGAATCACTGTAGAAATTATTATTACTAAGAAAAGGGTTTTTTCTCTCTCTTTTCCATTACTAAAAATACCTACCATTCCGCTAAGCACATCTTTGACAATGTTGTGATAACAATGATTATCCACAACATTTGTAAGAACCTTCAAATTGATAAATGATGTAATAAAGTATATATGAGAGCTAAAAAGAAACAGCAAAATGTCTTAAAAAACGAATTCATTTAATTTGAATAGAATAAGGAGTCTTGAAAATGTTTCAGTCAAGAATAATTTGATCATTACATCGCAAATAACTTCATAGACACACACATAAAAAAGAAACATCAGAAAGTAGTCAGGTATATCCTCCGAAAATTGAGACATTCGAGTCTTTTTAGCCTTGTATTCCGAGGTCTGTACTACTTTATGTCTACGTTAACAATATTACGACTATATTTAAACGATTTGAATGGAAATTCGTGGCTCTAATAAGTTGATTTAAATAAGAACAGAAAATCAGGCAATCGCATCTGTGAAATTTTTAGAAAAAAAAACTTGCAGATATAATTGAGCTTATATTCCATCAAAATCCGAGCTTTCACTGCAAATAGGCAACACATCATTTTTAACTATAAAACATCCAGTTTATTTGTACACAAACTGTTTTCTTCATTCGTGTACTCCGGATATGTTCAAACTGGCACGTATTTATATGATTTTTAAATGAAAAGTAAGTTTGTCCAACCATACACCTTCAAGAAAATCAAAATGTATACTGTATATAAAACAAAGGGAAAGTTGCCTAAAGTGATTGTCACTGAGTTGCCATTTTGGTGATGGCATTTGGAATTTGATAAGGTAATAACCGTCAACATTTGTCCATTTTTTTTGCAAGCTTTCACGGATGTATTTTCCTGATTGTTTTTGCATCTATTCAAAGCAGCTTCTTATTAGCCCGAAAATTCCCTTAAAGACACTATATAACATTGTGGAACCCCCATAAAAATCATGTCAAACATTTCTTTCTGGCATATCTGACAGTGTTTGAATGAACAAATGAACACCCTAAGACACAAACGTTCAGACATTTATGCTGTCACTCATAACACATGTACAGATAAAAATCGGCACATGAATTGTTGTCAGGTCCTCCACATCAGTCTGTGGAGGAAACCTGGATGGTGGCTCAATGGATTTTCAATGGACGTAAAGAACGTTTTGAACTACATTTTTTTAGGGGGTAGTGGGGCTTTATTTTTATACCTTATCTGAGACACTGATAGCATGGGGAATCATG
>JZLH01S0603023.1:7609-18688 GCA_001188425.1 Eucidaris tribuloides | reverse complement strand
TCACTAGAGGAACTATCCTTTTCCACATTCCCCATCCATTTGTAATGCTAAAGACTTAGAACATTTACAACTTTCCCCAAACTCATATCCATAACCCATTTCTATCTACTTTATCACTTGTATTACATTACAAACATAACACTCCTTGAACAATTATTCCCACACCATTTCTTTTCCATAAAAAGCCAGGATTCTACAGCCTTGAATTTATATGAAAACATAGCTTAAAGCCCCAATACAGTTTGCATCAAACAAATTTCGGTTGAATCTGTCACAAATTTTCTATTGTCCCCCAAGACATCAGAAAGACAGCATCAACCTTACTAAAAATTATTGTATAATGAGAAAATTATGAGTTTAAATTAAGAAGAGCATCTAGCTAGAGTATGAAAGTTACCCATTGGAAATTGCGGGTCCCCTCTCCCAAACGAGATTTCACATTTTGACATGATTTTTCAAAAATGGCAAAGTTGCACCGTGAAGCAATTTTAAGCATTAGTAATAAAAGTTATCTTTCAAAACGTAATTGCCAGAAGAAAATCTCATGATTTTACCATTTACCCAAAACTAAACTCGGCTTTTAGTATGAATCATTAGTCATTTAAATACGTTTATGTACAAATTCATGAAATTCGCAGGTCTTATATTCCTGAAACTTATACATAATTCTTACAAGAAATATTACTATAAACCACGATTACATCTAAGATTAATATTCGAATATGGCACGTGCGCAAATTCATATGGCCGCTTTTTGCATGATTTATATGCAAATTTATGCAAATATGAATTAGAAATCTTTGAAAAGTTACTACCTCACAATTGTATTCCTTGACCTAACAAACATGGAATAGGCCTACCAAATTGACTTCTACACGTTTTATTCCAAGTCTTATGTCATGAATAATTAATTTCAGCCATTTGTAATATGTAATCATATGCATTTTATGCAAAATCAGTTACATGGTAAAACAATGGCTGGCGAAATATCATTATCATACAATCCATTCCTTCCACCGCAAAAATTATCTTCTTGACATTAATAATTACTTGTAAAATGTTTATTATGTTAAACATACCGCTTCAATGTACATGTGCCATTTTAATATCTCCTCGTTGAAGGATAAAAATGTAGGGAGGGTACATCAGGAAAAGAGAGAGGGTAGTGATAGGAGCAGATTTGAATGGGAATTTTCGTGAAGGGAAAAGAGGGAATGAAGATATATTGGAAAGTTATGTTTCGAAAGAGAGAAATAAAGAAGGGCAGATGGTAGTGGACTTTGCGAAAAAAAATAATGATGGCAGTGACAAATACCTTCTTTAGAAAGATTGTAGATCACAAAGTAAGATGGGAGGTATGTGAACACGAGTGGACCTAAAAGACGTCACTTGAGCGAGATTATCATTTGCAAGATGATTGCAGCATAGTGTGTAGCAAGACAACATCTAATGGTGATAATTAAAGTGAGCTTGGAATTGGGAGAAAAACAGTTACAGACATTAATGGTTGAAAGGAAGTGGTAAAAACTAGGAGAAAAAAAAGTTGCGCACAGTTCCGAGTGAAGGTTTGTAAGAAAATGGAAGAGAATGGATTTGGAAGAATAGGTGAATGTAGCTTAAGTTGTAAAGAGATAAGGTAGAAAGTTTTTCAGGGTATCATCTGGAAGAAGGAGGGCTATAAAGAGACATGATGATGGAATGAGGACGTAATGTAGACCGTGTAGGGGAAGGGCAAAGAAGAAGCGGGATAAGCAGGGAGATGATGAGAGTAAACAAGGACACATATCATGAGTTGAAGAAAGCAGTGGCAAAAGCCAAGAGTGAGGCATGTGACGATTTATTATGATAAATTTGACACAAAGGAGGGGAAATAATATGTATTGATTAGCTAAACAGTGAGAGATGGATGGGAAAGACATGTTGTAGCTGGGTTAATAGAGGATGAAAACGAAATGTTTTGACTGATTAAGAGTGTGTTTTCCACAGAATATTTTACGAAAGTGCAAAGGAAGAATGGGAGAGGGGGAGGGAGAGGATAGATGCTACAAACAAATTTAATGAGGAAGTACGACCTAAATCAGTAATAAAGAAGTGAGATCGGCAATGAGCAGAATGAAAAATGGATCGTCAGTTTGTCCAGACAATATCGAGGCATGGAAGTGTTTGGGTTACATGGGAGCGGGGTTCGTGAAGCTGTTTAATGGAATCTTGGAGAGTGAAAGGATTCGTGAAGACCGGCAGAAAAGCATATTGTTGCCACTCTGAAAGATTAAGAGTGGTGTGCAGAGTTATCGGTTATAGTAATTATAGAGAAATAATGGTGAAGAATCATACTTTTGGAAAGAGTTGTGGAAGATAGGGCGACAAAGAAGTGACAAATTTGTGAGGGGGTTCATGCCAGGTAGAAGCATGGGATGCAATATTTGCATGAGGATGCTCATGGAGAAATAAGAGAGGGGCCAAAAAGGCTGCAATGTGTGCTTGTGGATTCGAAAAAGGGCATGATTAGGGTGCAAGAGAGGAATATGAGTATTGTTGGAGGAGAGTGGGGGGTAGTGTTTGGTGATAGTGGGCAGGATATGTATGAAAGCATGTGAGACAGTCACGACGTGTGCATAGGTGTTCATGATGGGTTAAAATGAGAGTTGGATCGGCACCAAGGTTCAGCGTTAATTAGTCCTTTGCTTGTTTTGCATGGTGATGGACAGGCTGAACAAATGAGGTGAGAAATGGAGTCCACGGACCAGATGTTACAAATGACATTGTAATATGCTATAAGACCAGGGAGCAAGGTTGGGGAAATTAGAGAGCTTGAAGTAGTTATTGAGAGAGACAGAGAACGGGGGGGGGCGGGGGGGAGAGTGAATGTGAAAGTCAGCTGACAAAACAAAGTGCATTGTGTGTAAATGAGGTATAGAAGCTGCAGGTTATGGTGAAACATCAAGGTGTAGAAGTAGTAAATGTAGAGACTTTAAAATACTTGGGCTGAATGGGCGATGGGAACTGCAAGGGGAAAGAGAAGAGATCGGCGTGGGGGAGTGAAGGTTATCTTCATAAAAAGGGGAGTATAGCCAGCTATATGATTTACTGCCTTGAGTTAACAAAAGACATGAAGAAAAGTTAAATGTCCCAGGGTTGAACAATGAACAACAATTAGAAATAACTTTGTGAGAGGGACACCAAACGTTGCAAGGTTTCGGGATAAAATGAGAGAGGGAATCAAGAGTGTGGTGGTTTGGGCATATCCAGGAGAGATGCTGAGTATAAGGGAAAATATGTTTGGAAATGGTGCAGAGGGAGGGTGACTAAATAGGGAATTTCATGGACGTTGTTAGAGATGATATGAGGATCATTGGTGTGACAGAGGACATGTCATGTGTAATATACTGTACAGAGATATGGCCATATGAGGGACCATATGGCGACCATTTTGCATGAATTTATATGCAAATTTATGCAAAGTATGTATATTAGAATGCTAAAAAGTTACTACTTATATCACTATTGTATTCCTTGACCTAACAAACATGGGTATAGACACCAGAATTTGCTTTCTACAGGTTTCATGTCCCGAGATATGGTCATAAGTAGGTTAGATGTCGGCCATTTTTAATATATAATTCATATGCATATTTATGCAAATTAGGCGTATATGTCGGTATAACGACTGGAAAATTGTCATTAATTATCCAATCTGTTCTTCTACCTGCAAAAATCATCTTAGACATAAAAATGTACTTATACATGATTTTTATGTTAAAACATAGGCTCCAATGGGCTACATGGTGGCCATTTTGAATCCATTTATATGCAAATTTATGCAAATAATGTATGCCAGCATTTTTTAAAGTTTATAATTATATCATATTTGCATTCCATGATCTCAGAAACATAGGTATGGACACCATAATTTATTTATGTGGTTTCCATGTGCAAAGATATGGGCATAATAAGCCATATGGCGGATATTTTGGATTTATGCAAATTAGATGTCTTTCCCCTATTAGGATATTTTGGGACTTTTAGTATGGCGTTCTAGGGACCTCAAAGAAATGCACTGTGGTGGAAAAAATTCTGTTGCAATTAGTTTGAAGTTTGGCCAAATTTTAGGCTAAAATGGCTGGACTATTTGTCTGGTATGGCAAGCTGAGACGCCAGAATATCGCGGTGTTCCGATGACCGCCGCTGTTGAAAAATTGGCAAATTTGGGAAAATGCATTGCCCCGAAAATTGGCTCTAGAATCAAAACGCCTTACTCAAAATCAATGATCTTGGTATCATTTTATTGGAAAAAAGAATGTTCTAATTACCGAAATAAAAATTAATGACATTTTGCCGATATTGGTGAAGAAATTAAGGATCATACTCGTAGCATTCTTTCTGGGCCACCCTGTATAGCTACGACTCTGATACATTAAGAGAAAATAAATTGAATACACTCACCAACTGTTAAAACCCTACCAACAACAGCTAATTCAGGATATTTTGCTTTCTCTCTCAGTGTCCGACCTTTCACAGGAATAACTTCAAGCACACTGAATAATACTGTTGTTTGTGCAAAATATACTGTTCATTCATCATCCAACATAACAAAAATGATAAGAATCGATTTTTTTTCCCCGTGGTCACTTAAGGTCAAGAGGTCCATCACTATAAAACCGAAACCAACTGACAGGTGATTGAACACGGGCGCGCCGTTGGAGGGGGGGGGGGGATACATCTACTTCTGTATATAACTCCTGCCAACCTGCGAGTACATGTATAAGTCAACTGTTTTTGTCAAGTATCTAAATATCTTGTGGACTCAAACATTTGTATATTATGGTATAAAGTAAACTGTATGAGAGCATAATACTAGTATAATAAATGATTATTACAACACAAATTGTGGAACGGCATGGTAACGAGCCCAAATGAGATATGCATGTCGCCTCCTGACCTTTACTTTTGACCTTCCAACTCTTACTTTATATAATCCTAGATTTCACAAATAAGAATCACAATACGTGGAAAAATAGTGCAAATTGGGGTCTGAAAGAAAGACTTATACGTTGGTGACTAGTGCAAAGTTAGATCTGAAAGCGAGACCAACATTGCTTATGAGACTTTGTACAGGTCTTGAGTTTGCACTTCATACGGTCTTAGATTTCTGAAATATAAATAATCATTACGTAAAAAAATAATGCAAATTGAGAGTGGGAAAAAAGACTAGCATTACCTGTGGGACTTTGTACAGGTGAGGTCTCAAAGAGAGACTAATATTGTCTGTCGGACTTTGTACAGAGTTTTAGGTTTGTACCTTACGCGGTCTTAGATTTCTCAAATGAGAAGACATAGGCTTATATATAGCAAAATAGTCCAACTTAGGTCTGGAAGACTGACTCATATCACCTACTGACAAAATGGCGCATGGATAGTCATACATGAGTGATGTTCACAAAAGAAGAGTTCTGTGATCAAGATGAAAAAACCGTGCACATATCTACAACATTTAAACTGAAATGGACATAAAGAAGGGACGTAAAATGAGAAAGAGAGAAAATAGACAAAATGGCGCCTGGGTGGTCACGCATGAGTAATTTCGAAAAACTAAGAATTCAGTGATCAAAGAGACATGTTCACTGGCATACCTACGAAATTTGAAATGGAACGAACACGAGGAAGGCACTTAAAAAAAGGAAGAGAGTACATGGACAAAATGGCGCCTGGACGGTCACGCATGAATGATTTCAAAAATCCGGCACCGTGGTGCCCTGCGTATGACCACCCTGAATATGTGTACAAAAACAACCCCCGTCAATTACTCAATGCTACTTGGTGCAATACTTGTTTAAAATTTGGTCTGAAAATGACAAAATGGCGCCTGGATGGTCACGCGTGAGTGATTTCGAAAAATGAAGGGCTCAGTGATCAAGTTCACATGGTCGTGGACATACCTACAAAATTCGGACTGAAAGAGACACGAGGAAGGGACCTAAAGAAACTCCACAAAAAGCATGTGTTAAGTCTATGGCATTTTGAACGAAAAGAAAAAGTTGGAATTTTTCAGCACGCGAACAAGAACAAGGCAATGATGTTGTGTAGCATCATTGCAACTACGCCTTTAAAGGCTCGTTTACACTATGTTCCCGGTGGCCACGGCAGCCCCGTTTGCCCGAAACGTAGTGAACCGTGGGATTTTGGCCATATTTTACTTCGTATTCAAGTTTTATTACGTCTTGCTAAGTTTTCTTACGATCTATCGCGGTATCCGTGACGGGCCTTGGGAAGAAATAAGCTGCCGAGTCCCGGAGGCTCAAAGGCTCACTACGTTTGACCTGCGGTCTACCACGGATGTCAGTACGTTCCCTTCCGACCCGTCACCTTCTGTTGGGGTCACTTACGTTTTCCACGTTCTGGTCAAGGTCTGACACGTTTTTAACGCTCTCTAACGCTTCTACGGATGGAACGTGAACGCTGGGTAGCCCTGGAGCACGTTTGTGCCCACGGTAAAGAAAGCTTCCCGAGTAATAGCAACAGCAGTGTGTATTAAAGAAATGGTACAAGTGAAAAAAAATGTAATTTTGTATATACAACCTTGTTTTGTTTGGTATTTTGACAAAGCTGAAAGACCATATATTTCAATAGAATTTATTTCATTTCTTGTGGTTTTGTCTAACCTGAGATATGATGAATTTTCTGCACCAAATAAAGCAAAATCGCTATTGTACCACTGTACGCGTAAGTAAATTTTGAAAAAGAAACCAATGAATAGCGTGCAAGCATGAAATGGTTCAGTAATCATCACAAACATATTTCAAGCATTTAGAATTTGTAGGCCTACTGTTCTATATAATTTACATTAAAAAAAAGGAAAATTTGCATTAACAAAGGACACGAAATTGAAATACATGCACGTAGTTCAACGTGGAAACGGTGTTAATGTTCAGTCAATGGTACGTGGCCCTACAAGAGAGGCCTTAGTTGTTGATGGCCTTACAACATCAAGAAACACAATTAGTATAACATATCTTATCAAGAGTGAATGTTTATGTGAGTTCACTCAGCTTTTTTCTTACTTTACGCGCTGTTATGGCCTAAATTGTTTTGATTAATTTTTTTTATTACAACTAACACATACTGTTTCAAAGGTCAAATGCTGAATTTGATCATTAATTCAAAAAGTGGCAGAAACGCGATTTTGACCGACTGAAAAAAAAAGTTTTCATAACTGTAACTCTTGATTAATAAAGGAAATTAGATGAAATAAAGTGAATGAGAAAGACTGGTTATGTTTCTTTAATGTGATACCATATACCACAAACTCTGAGAATATACCAAAATATTTTTTTCCAGATTCTTGACATAATGTACAGCAAAATATATATTGCGGGCCTACTCTGCCACATAATTGAAATTGGCACCCTCCTGCCAAACTTGTTAGAGGTGTGTTTCGAGCTTCAGGAAGATCCGTGTAGTCTCCCCTCCTGCCGGGCCGGCCAGCTTTTATACTCCCTCCTAGACCGCCTTCGCCGTATCAGACCGTATTACATCGCAACGCGCCGTATTCTTTCAGGCCCCCAAACCGTCATTTGCTAGGACGTACCGTAACTGAACGCGACTAAATGGCTACGATTACAGTCAGAACCGTGACACACCGCGGCAGAACGTGACAAAACTTGAAAGGATCGTGAAATGCCGGGAAATACAAATGCTTCCAGTCGCGCTACGGACCGCCTCTAAGTATTGTTACGGCTTATTACGTCCTGTCACTATCTATTGCGTTTACCTCGTTTTACTACGGGCTACCAGGTTTCTCATCGACACCGTGACTACCGTGGCAAATTTTTTGACGGTTCAAAAATCTGGCCCGGCATCTACGGCAATCACGGACTGTCGCGTTTGCCCAGCCCGTTCTACTGCGTGGTTTTACGTCCATCCCGTTTTGTCCACGGTGGCCTGAAACGTGGTTGCCGTGGCCGCCGGGAACATAGTGTAAACGCGGCTTAAAATTCAGTCATCTGTAACAGAGAGAAACAAGAAAATTTTTTGTTGGAAAAGTGCACTTTTTTCAAACGCGATTTTCTCGGAATTGCGTTTGCGCACCAAAATGAATTGTTCGCCGGTTCGTAGTAGCCACGACGAATTGTACATTTGGGGGGCAAAATAATAGAAACTTGCTCAAAAAAGTAACATTGAACTCAAAAAAGTCTTTGACCCCTGCCAATGACCTTTGACCTTTTGGTGACCTTTTGCTCTCCATGAGACATCTACCCCAAGTTCAAAATTGAACTTTTACTCCATTTTGACACACATCCAACAAAAACTTGGCAAATATCTCATAATTATGTTGTCACCTGGCAGCCATCTTCGATTTTTTTCGTGGCCAGGATCTTTTTCTGAAAGAGTGACCTTGACTCTATATTTGCACCAAATTTCATACTTGTACCATCAACTGAACGATTATGGCTCAAAATCACTTTTATCTGCTCCACTATTACCGTAGACCGGAATGTCACTCGCTAGTCGTAAACTGAAAGAAAAACATGGTTTACTATTTGCAAAGGATTCGCTAGGCATAATAAGCAGAACAACATTTTTTTTTTCAATCATGAAGAGCAGACAATAAGTTCAATTATAAACAGCGGTCTCTTTCCCTAATAATTACATCTGTCGAACCGCATTTTCAAATATTATGACTTGAGGAATGCTTTATAGCATTATTATATAGCATAGTTAATGACTAAAGGACCTTTGTCTTAATTACAGTTATGACTGGTTGTGAAACAAGGTCCCAATACTGCATTGCGAAGAGAGAATTCTGTATTATTTGTTCATGTCTAGCTTATATTTATTTTATATACATTTATTTATATCATGAATTACGAAGATAATCTCTACAATAGAGAATTTTCGTGTTTCTATTGAATGTTAATAGCTCACCTCGAATTTTTAATTCTATGTTTGACGGATAGCAGCGCTTTCATTCAATTTCAATGACAGCGGTCAATTCATTTACAAACGACTGCTATGAAATACATTTTTTTCAAATCACAGTTATGATTTTACTGGACTAAAACTATGGAATTTGTCCATTTGTATTTGTATATTCTTCTTTATATCGTAACATAATTATTCAATGGAGTAAGATATGCCTGTTCAGCCCTTTTCCTCTCCTCTGCCTGGCCTTTGTCATATCCTTTTCCACCATCCTTCTTTTTCACCAGCCCCCTGTCATCACCCATTCCGTGCATCCACGTACTTTTTATTGTGCTAATATGATATATTTTATTCTGTCCCTAGGTCTGTATCATTAGGTATGTACCATCTCGCAATCTAAGATCTACTGAAAAAGATCTTTTGCATTGTCCGAGTATTCACACCAAGTTTTATGGGGAGCGGTCTTTCGCTCATGCTGCCCTTCACTCTGGATTATCATCCCATCATATTTGAAGAATTCCTCTATCAACACAACAGTTTAAATCCTCCTTGCAAACATATTTATTCAAAAAGTACTTTAACTGAGTTTTCATTAACAGTTGCCAGGTTTCTTTCTTAACATTGTCTTTTTTCTTTCAAAAAGCGCATAGAGACGCATTTGGCAGTAATATGCGCTATATAAGCATTGTGGTATTATTATTATTTAGTCAAAATGTGTCTCTATATCTGTGCTATGTGTAACTGAATTTGAAGAGTGACTCGGTCGTCGTGGTACCTCTGGTCGTATTTATGTGTATGTGTGTGTATGTGTGTGTGCGCGTCCGTGAGTGTGTGTGTGTGTGTGTGTGTGTGTGTGTGTGTGTGTGTGTGTGTGTGTGTGTGTGTGTGTGGTCTGTGTGTCCTGGTCTGTTGTGTGTCATGTGTTTCTGTGTTGGTCTGTGTGTTGTGGCATGTGTGGTGTGTGTGTGTGTGTGTGTGTGTGTGTGTGTGTGTGTGTGTGTGTGTCGCGTTAAATCTGATTTTTATACAGTACAGTTAAAAAATCTAGTTGAATGATGGTATGCATTAAAATACTAATTACCTGTTGTGAATTCACTGGCGCCATGGTCGTAGCATTTACTGGCGCCATGGTCGTAGCATTCACTGGCGCCTCGGTCGTAGCATTCACTGGCGCTATGGTCGTAGCATTTACTGGCGCCATGGTCGTAGCATTTACTGGCGCCATGGTCGTAGCATTCACTGACGCCTCGGTCGTAGCATTCACTGGCGCCATGGTCGTAGCATTTACTGGCGCCATGGTCGTAGAATTCACTGGCGCCATGGTCGTAGCATTTACTGGCGCCATGGTCGTAGAATTCACTGGCGCCATGGTCGTAGCATTCACTGGCAACATGGTCGTAGAATTCACTGGCGCTATGGTCGTAGCATTCACTGGCATGGTCGTAGCATTCACTGGCAACATGGTCGTAGAATTCACTGGCGCTATGGTCGTAGCATTCACTGGCAACATGGTCATAGCATTCACTGGCGCCATGGTCGTAGCATTCACTGGCGCCATGGTCGTAGCATTCACTGGCGCCTCGGTCGTAGCATCCACTGGCGCTATGGTCGTAGCAATCACTGGCGCTATGGTCGTAGCATTCACTGGCGCCATGGTCGTAGCATTCACTGGCAACATGGTCGTAGAATTCACTGGCGCCTCGGTCGGAGCATTTACTGGTGTCACTGTCGAAGCATTTATTAGCCCCATGGTCGTAGCATTAGTAGCGAACGTCGTCGTAGCATTTACTGGCTCCATGGTCATAGGATTCAAATATGCTGTGCTGTTTGTTGAAGTCCCTGTTAACTGATGGTCTATAAGTAATGCACGATATTATGATAATGCATTTCACGATATAATAAGCCATAATAATAAGCGGCACGGGGTCTGCATAGGCATCATAGCTGCATTTCTGGTTTGTAGCAGATATTGAGGCCCGTGGAGGAATGCACTACAAGCACTACAATTGCATACGTACGCCAAGCGCCGACTAAACATTATTTGTATGATTTCAAAAAAAAATTAGACACAAAACCGTTTTAGAAATCGGTCTTAAAGTTTTTCCAACAGATAAATGATCGACATGATCTTACTCTCACACGATTAATTAATATATTTAT
>JZLH01S0603012.1:17917-37401 GCA_001188425.1 Eucidaris tribuloides | reverse complement strand
ACTTAGACGGTTTGTAACAAAACAAGACCACCGTTGAAGAGCGTCTAGCAATCAACGGAGGAGCAATAATGGATCTTCAAGTCAAACTCGCGGAGAAAGAGGCGGAGATTAGGCGATTGAATACCCAGATTAAGAGTCATCAAACAACCATCAATAACCTCCAACTTGAATTTAATGACAGGCAACAATACACGCGTCGCAATTGCCTGAAATTTTACGGTGTAAAAGAAAATGATGGGGAAAATACCGACAAAATTGTTCTCCAGATTGCTTCGGAGCGACTGCAAGTGCCTTTGACGCTGGAAGATCTTGACCGATCGCATTACGTTGCATCCAGGACTCAAAGCGGCACTGGGACACAAGAGGGCGTCAACTCTCAGAAGCGACCGAGGGCGATTATCGTCAAGTTTCGATCATATCGTCAACGCTCAGCAGTTCTTCGTGCGAGACGGAAATTGAAAGGGAGTGGTATCGTGATAGCTGAGGCATTGACCGCTTCCAATCAGGATCTACTTTGGGCGGCGAAAAAACATGAGAAAGTGAAGGAAGCCTGGTCATCAGACGGCCGTATCGTCGTGTTGTTGGCTGCCTCAAGAGGAAAAACTATCAAAAGGACTATACGCGACAAAAGTGAACTGGATAGACTATAAACTTGTGTATGATAACGATGTTTGATATAGACTTATAGCGCACCAGTAGACATTTTAACAATCCTTGTTTAAATGTGTTGTTGCTGTTTTTTTTTAAATACAATTAATCTTATTTTTGTCACCTATACCTGTTTTTTTTGTCTAGTGTATATTCGTATTCAAAGTTTGTGTGTATAATATTTATTTATTCCACGTATGTCATTTAATGACTGTAGTAATACTCCTGTCAACTCGAGCAAACATGTAAATAATGATTTTACTTTTAGTACCTTAAACCTGATGCATTTTCTACCTTTTTGGGCAATTGATAACGACGATGAATTTATTGATATTGTATCTACATCACATAAGCATATTCTGTCATGTGACACATTAAATAGTTGTTCTTTAAGTAATCCATTTGATATCGATAATTGTGATGAATTTACTGGTTTTTTAAATTTAAACAATGTAGATCAATGTAAGTATACCTTCCACACGAATTCAACAATCAATACAACTCGAATGATAAAAAACGATCGTAATTTTGCTTCAATTGACGAATTTATATCTCTCCTTTCTGTTCAATTCACAGTGTATGGATTTTCAGAGACCTGGTTAAATGATACAAATAATGTACTTATCCATAAAGATTCATATCGTTTTTTAAATGCTAATAGATCCAAGGGAAAGGGTGGGGGTGTTGCGTTATTAGTCCATGATAGTTTGAATTTTAAAGTTAGAAATGACATTGCAAAAGAAAATGATAATTTTGAAAATTTATTCATTGAAATTGATCTGACTGGCAAAAAGAATATTATTGTTGGAATATTATACAGAAAACCAAGTTCAAATATTAATGATTTTACTGTCTCCTTAAGCAACATATTACATGGAATACTCACTGAAAACAAATTAGTTCATTTAATGGGAGATATTAATATTAATCTTTGTCATAGTTCCTCGAAACCTGTAAATGAATTCTTAAATGTGATGTCAAGTTTTTCTATGTTTCCTCTCATTGATAAACCTACTCGGATCACCAGTAATACATCATCTGTAATTGACAATATTTTCACCAACGACATCTCATCTCACATTACTCCTGGCATAATTTATTCAGATATCACTGACCATTTTCCTGTTTTCCAACTATGTGATTCAAATATTTCTTTTAATTATAATAATGTTGAATTTGGTCATTGTTTTCATAATAGCCCAAAGTTTATTGAAAATGTGTAAAATGAACTTAGCAATACTTCTTGGCTAAATGTTTTTGATGGAAACGACTATGAACTTATGTATAACCATTTTATGATTAAATAACAAAACGTCATTGAAAAGTCCTTCCATAATAACTCACTCAGAAAGAACAAGTGTAAAATAAAAAAAAAAACCTGGATAAATACTCAATTACTAAATGAAATTAAGAAAATTCCCTTTATAAAACCTATTGTAACAACAAAACGTCAAATAATCTTAAAAAGTACAAAAAAGTTCGTAACAAAGTTAACACTTTACTTCGGAGGGCTCGCAGGAAATATTTCTTTGACAAATTAAATAAATTTTCGAATAATATGAAACAGACCTGGATGATTATCAATAGCTTATTAGGTAAATCGAAAAGCAAATGCCCTTCATACTTTAATTTTAATGATCAAATTTTAACTGATAACAAAGATATCGCAAATTCTTTTAATTGTTATTTTGCTAATGTTGTTTCGTCTGTACCCAGCACCGCTTCTAGCACATCTAAGAATTTTATGGATTTTATGTCACACCCATTTAGCAAGTCATTTTTCTTTTCCCCTGTTAAAGAGATTGAGATCTGTAATATTTTAAAACAAATGAAAAATTCAAGTAGTTGTGGAATGGATGACATTTCGATTGTTTTGGTTAAAGCTATTATATATCATATTTGCACTCCTTTAACATGTATCTTTAATTCATCCCTTGAGACTGGAATCGTTCCTTCAAAATTGAAAATTGCAAAAATCATACCAGTTTTTAAAAAGAATGATCCTCATGTACTCACCAATTACATACGCATATCAATACCACTCTGCTTTTCAAAAATATTAGAAAAAAATTGTTTACTCTCGCCTTTATAGTTATTTATCCATTCATAACGTGTTAACCCCTTCTCAATACGGATTCCGTTCCAACTTTTCGACAGAAATGGCGCTTGCTGACATCCATGATAAAATTACTAGTTCCCTCAACAAAAATATGCAGACAATTGGGATTTTTCTTGACCTTACCAAGGCATTTGATGTAATTAATCATGATATCCTTTTAAAAAAAACTTGAAGTATATGGAGTAAGAGGTCTCTCACTCAAATGGTTCAAAATTTTTTTTCTATAACAGATTCCAGATAACCTATTACCAAGATACATATTCTGATACTCATCCTCTTTTGTCTGGTGTACCTCAGGGGTCCATATTAGGACCCCTTCTTTTCTCATTATTTATAAATGATATATGTAATTCTTCCAAAATGTTACACTTTGTCTTATATGCCGACGATACCAATGCCATTTTGTCACATCATTGTTTCTCTGAGTTAATTTCTACTTTACAAACAGAACTGGATACGCTGAACAAATGGTTTCAGAGCAACAAATTGATCGTAAATATTGATAAATCCAATTTCATCTATTTCCATATGAATAATACTTCTTTGAAGCAGGTTCAGTGTACCCAGTTCTTAGGCATTTATATTGATTGCAATCTTAATTGGAATATGCATATTAATACTTTGTGTAAAAAATTATCTCGTAGCGTTGGAATACTAAACAAATTACATAATGACCTACCTACCAAAATACTGTTTATGCTCTATAATACACTTTTCCTTTCCCACGTTAATTATTGTAATGCAGTATGGGGCAACACATATAGTAGTAAATTACAGCCGATTCTTACACTTCAGAAAAGAGCAATCAGAATATGTACCAATTCTTCGTATAGAGCCCATTCGAAACCTTTGTGTTTATCACTTGTCTTGATATACACCAACTTAATAAATTTAATATACTTGGTTGTGTAGATTTAAAATGAATCTATTACCCGATGCATTTATAAACATGTTTACACTTAATGATACAATTCACAGTCATAATACAAGGAGTAAGAGAAAGTTTCATCTTTGGAAAGTTGATAAAGTTTTCATGTTACACACCATACGCCATACTGGACCCTTGCTTTGGAATTCATTACCCCAATCTATCACAAATTCCTCCACTTTAAGTGCTTTCAAATACAGGTTAGAACGTTACTTGCTCAATGAATAGATAAATAATTAAATATGTTAATATTGTAAAATTTACACACTTCGATTAATTCATCCAATTTGTACCATTTTCGGAGGGGGGGGGGATCTGCCAACCTTCATATTGTATCTTGCTTTGTTATTGTTTTTTGCTTGTTAAATTAAGAATTCATGGTGATTTATAAAATTATGGGGGTCCACGTGGACAAAACCTTAAGGGGTTTATTGTGGACTCCCGTTTCATCTGATATATTTATATTACTAAGCCTGTTTTTACATGTATGTACATTTTTTTTCTTTTCACATGTGTATATTTCCATATTGTCTTTTTGATGTTGTTCTTATATGTTTAAATGTTCATTGTGCTCTGTTGTAAACAAAAAAAATGGAACGAATAAAGTTGAAATTGAAATTGAAAAATTGAATGAGTCACAAACGCACACACAAACATAATAGTAGAAAACCAATGTTAAGGTGCCGTGACACTTTTTGGCTTGAATGGAAAAATGGTCTAACTGGTTCGAATCAAACATAAAATTACATTACTCGTCTTGTCAAGCAGAATCAAGAAGAATCATCCGTTAAGTCACTGTGAAAAAGCAAATGTCACGGTCAACGCCCTTTCGGTCAAATGTCAAATGCTCAAATTGGCAAAATGGGTTGGTTTCGTTATGTGTTTCGGCATAATTAATTTAACTAAGAAACTTATAACAACCGAAAAAGGCCATCGTAAACTTAAAATTTCAAATATCAATTATTGAGAAAAGATGCATAGGATTGCATGTACGATACATACAGTAGCTGTATAAGCCTATGTTAAAGTGCATATGAAATGAATTTAAAAATTTGTATAGTACCCTTCATACAATCCAAAACCACTTTCAAAACTTTGTCTACGTGTGAGTGTCACGGACCTTAACATTGTTTCTCTACTATAATGTTGTTCATGCGGAGTAAAATACACATAACAAAAGAAACCACCTTCTGTGCTTTGTCAAACTTTTATTTTTCGCTTGCTTCTGTACAGGAAATATGAATGTGTCACAAACGCACCCATAAGCATAATACTTATGGCATTCCTTTTTAGAAAAAAAAATGAATCCACAAGTGATTTGTTTTAAGGTCACGTTATAGTACTAGTAGAAGCTACATGTATTATGATAATTGGACATTTGGGGTAATTAATCACGTCTCCATGAAACAGAATGAAAATAGTTGCGTGTCGTATGGGACATCTCTGCATCCCTTACGACACGCTTCATGTTTGCCTCTATTTCAATTAAAAAAAAACAAATCGAGTTGACAACTGTGTATTACCTTCCTATAGTAGTAAAGGGTGACCAAGAACGATATTTTGAATTGTTTAAAGCACGGTCAGAAGACTGTAAAATGTTAAAATTTTCAGTTCTCGGAATCAGGAAAAAGGGAAAGTTAACAGTGTTTCACTACTTACCAAAACATAATGCCTTTGAATTAGAATGTTCGGACACCAGGATATATTCAAGTAACAAAGTATGTCAAATGCAGGTCAATTATGGATCGTTGCGTTGAAGGGAAGTCCATTTTTGCCATGAACTTAACTTCTATTGAACTTAAGCCATACTTTTAGAGTCTTGGTATTTGAAGAGTTTGCTTGCAAAAAGCAATAAGTCCATAGCGGTCAATTTCTTTGAAAACGACTTTTTTTTTGAACTTTGGATGGCACCGTCATTATGTAAAGTTCAGGTATTGAGCAGGATTAGCTAAATAATAGAATGCCCAATTTTCAGAAATGTACATAAAGTGGAAAGTGTAAAATTTTGTACCTTTTTAATTTGTTTTGAAGCAAAAGCCGATAAGTCCACTTCAGATTCAGATTCAGACCTGTTAAATACATAGCAATTTTGTTTCCATTGGATTGTATTTGCCTATTTATAATTTCACAACAAACAACACGATGATATAACAACGCCACAAATTTATAATAACATGAACATATTATTAAGTAAATGGAAGGGATTATTCAGAGAGATGTAAATACGATGTAATAGATTTTTCACTTTTGTTAAAATTATAGATCAGCAATAGAGAGACAAATTACAAATCTATTACATAACATTAAAGGTAAATGACATGATTGGGAGTAGTCCTCCACTTAATTGGGCTGAAACTACTCTAGAATCAAGTAAAGTATGCAAGGATTGTCCTGTAAAAATCTTGTAGTCAAACGCAGACTCATTCTAAAATAATGTCAATATCCCTCGTAACAGGGAAACCTGCTGGGTGGCTTTCTATGGGTCCTATGCCTATGTTCATGCTTGATTCTCCTTAAGTAAACACATTAGAGGCAAATCCTTCCAGGTGGGGATCCACTCCAGCTAGTGTATAGCTGAAATATATTTCAACTCATTTGGTTCTTGAAGCATTTTCAAGTATTCCCAATCTTGTCACTAATCTTTAACACACTTCTCACTTTGTCGCAAAAGTCGATTAGTCCATATTGTGCTACTGCCGATGGTGTAGTATCTTTCTTTTAATTGCCCTAAAATGATAAATGCTATATTAAAAATTGGGCACTAATTTCAAATTGTGTAAACTATGGTTAATACGAGCGAGTTTTTCTGGATTTATTTTTTGTATTGAAATTCTTATTTTTGACGGGAAATGATAAAATCTCATTTGCTCCCCCCAAAAAATAAAAAAAGGAGTAAGTGGGGTTATTGAAAAAAATCCTTTTCATTTATTCAGCGCAAATTGTACATAAAATCAGTCTGCAAAAATCTTTTCATTATTTGTTTTTTATTTCCCGAAAATCGGTATTTTTAGCCCCAAATTGCCAAAATAACTAAAACGTCATTCATGAAAAGTGTCAATAAAGCTGTTTGATTTTGTCCTTTTTTCGAAATGAGCGCAAAATTTCACATAAAAGGAGACTATAAAAACGGCAATATCAAAATCCTGATTTAATATGTTTTTTTCATACTTGGCACACACAATAAAAACTGCATGAAGCAGTATTGAAGGCCGCCATTTTGAGATCACCTGACAAAAATGCCATGCGCTGATTGGATGGAATGGGCTTATCGGTTTTTGCGACAAAACGAAAAGTGGACTTACCAGTTATTGCGATAAAACACGTATTTGGCATCAAGATATTCTGAGATAGAACATGTTTTCTGCTTAATATTTTTTTTTTCATTTTTACAACACCGACTGCTAGCTATTGGTGAGTGTGTGTAGTTTCAATTTCATAAAAATGGCGTTTATCTGTTTTTGCAAACAAACTCTTCATTTCATTACTTTGAATCATGAATACGGTTAATGCAATACATTGAGGTAAACCCCGTGCAATTATACCGACAGAAACCCTTAACAAATTTCATACAAACATTGTGTTTTATCATATTGCAGTAACACAACAAGAGAGTATACACCTGCAGACAAAAAATCCATAATTCACAGCTAATTGGAATCTTTACAATGTATCATTAAAAATATCTGTAAAAAATGTATAAGTCTAACAAGAGACGTGTCTTGATCGAGGTGTAAGCATATCCACACGCATAACTCTAAAATATTATTTGCAAAATTTTCTAACTCAATCAAATTAAATCACAATCGCACGCGAACAATCCATGCGTGAAATATGCCCTACCTTGGTAAAGTGAAGCAAGTATTGACAGCCAATGGAAATACACAAATTGAGTTATTCTCCAGGATTCATCAAAATTGATTAAAGTGTTTTTGACATCAGCTTGTGCCCTGTAACAGCTTATGTATCTTACTAGATATATTACAATAAACAAATTGTAGCTTGATTCTTTTATCAGTGTAAACTGTCTGGATTACAATGATTACTCTGAGTATATACCAAAATACCAGGGCAAATGCAAATACACTAAAATAATTATATGCAGAGTTTGTTCACAAAAAGCGATAAGCCCATAAGTGTCAATTTCTTTTAAAACGAGATTTTTTGTTGAACTACTTTGGCATCACACCCTCATTGTGTAAAGTTCAGTTATTACGAAGGGTTAGCTAAATAACTGAATGTCCAATTTTCAGAAATCTACATCAAGGGGGAAGTGTGTTTTGTGTACTTTTTTTAAAGCGTTTTGCTGCAAAAACCGATAAGTCCACTTCTTGTTTTGTTGCAAAAGCCGATGAGTCCATATTGTGCTATACTGCCGATGGTGTAGTATGTTTTGTTTTATGTTGTTTTTGTTTGCTTTATTTGATCCATAATGATAAAGATTATATTTTTAATAAAACTGGCCCTTATTCCGAAGTGTTTTAAGTGTGGTTAACGATTTTTCTGGATTAAGTGCTGTTTGTTAAATTTTAATGCGCTTTTCGAAACTTTCTGATTTTTTAATTGTGTAATTTTCATTTTTGACCGAAAATGATAACAATTCTCATTTTCTCCCCAAAAGAAAATCAAATGTTTAAAACGGTGTAAGTAAGCTTATTAGAAACTATTTTTCATGATTTCAGCGCATATTTTACATTAAATAGGTCTGCCAAACATATTCATTAAAGGTTTTTGTTTGTAAAGAAATGTACCGACAAATCGGTATTTTTAGCCCAAAATCGACAAAATAACTAAAACTTCATTCATAAGAATTATTCGTAAAATTGTTTGATTTTTTTTCTTCGGAATGAGCGCAAAATTTCACATAAAATAAGACTATAAAACTGCCACTACAATCCTGACTTAAAATAGTCCTCTTCCTATGTACTTGCTACACACAATAACAGCCACCTGTAGCAGTACTAGAGGCCCCCATTTGAGATCACCTGACACAAATACCGTGCGTTGATTGGCTGGAATGGACTTATCGGTTTTTTTGTGGCAAAACGAAAATGGATTTATCGGTTTTTGCGATAAAACATGAATTTTGGATCAAGATATTCCGAATTAGGATCATGGGATGTGTTTTTCCGCTAAAATGATTTTATCATTAAACAACACCGACTGTTAGCTATTTCTGAGTGTGTGTAGTTTCAATTTCATAAAAATGGGGTTTTCGGTTTTTGCAAGCAAACTCTTCATATATCTATTTGGTACGCAAAAGGTTGTGTTTTTGATTTGCATGTCAAACCATTTTAGCTCAGATTTGATCTGACTAAATATAGGTACATAGAAGGTAATGTTAAAAAATTTGAGATTCATATACATTGTAAGGATTTTGAAATAAAAACGATGAATTATTTGAAATTTGGCCATTACTCAAGTTGCATTTTGTAACGATAGTCCGCATTTCAAACACTGGATGTATCTTTGATCTACTTATTTTTAATTTAGCAGAGTCTAACCTCACAGACACAAGTTAACAAAGACCACGGTTTAAATAAAATGTGAGCTTCACTACTGTTCACATTCCTCCATGATTGAAATGTCTTTGATGAGCTCTAAAAATGAAGCCCTGAAAAATTGTATTTCAAAATGATTATTTACTGCTTTAAAAAAGATGAAAATCTAGGAGAACTCGGGTTGAACGGATTCACCTTGCCCATCCCGTAGGCTACTGTGTGTAGATCTGGGCTATTTCATACTTCCCTTAGTAGAAATTGTTCTTTAATACATACCTTGCCAGTGACAGTATAACTTTCCAAACTTTTGTATTTCATGATGTTAGTTTGTCCTTTTGAGCACTGCTATGTAACTCATTTAAAATTGAAAACTTCACAATGTTAGCTTATGTCTTTAACGGAAATTACATGACAATCATTGGACTACAATGGTGTGAGATTTTGGCCTTCTAAGCTTTCATTGATAAGTACCGAGTTTTCACTGCATTTAAATTATCTCAACCGCTGAAAAAAATTAAATTCAGTTTGCAACGTTTCGTGATGTATTCTGATTGAATTTTATCAGTGCTATATTCACGAAATGTGATTTTTACCCTCAAGGCTTTTGCGAGAGGTATTTGTATATGTGAATGTGAATCTTTTATTTATAGATATTTGGACGATATATTTATTTCCAGGACTGGGGTGCATTTCATGGACAGGTTTTAAAGAGAATTGACCTCAGCGCTTAACATTATTCTTAAAATGTTATAGTAAACAAGTAAGCGTACTTCACATTTAGATGTTAACACAAAAAACCTTATTACTTCTGAGTCAAGCTGGAACAAAGAAGGATAATGGACGGAAAGTTTAACGGGTCACATGACAAAATATTTATAAGCGAAAATCACGGTATATATCTTGAGCAAAATCTAAGCAAATTCACACACATAATGATAATCACAATATTAGCTAAATTACTTTAAAAATTAGGCTGAAATGTAACTCTAAAATAGTTATAAAGCCAGTCAAGTCAAACCACAATCACAAGCATGCCATTCTTAGGTGATTTATTTGATATTTAGTACTTGCAGTACCAAATAGAAGCGACGCGAAGGCAAAATCTTAGGAGGGGCGAAAAGTCTGTCGAGAAAATTTTGCCTGCCCCCCCCCCTCCCCGAAAAAACGGGAGGGGGGGGGGGCAACATATAACAGACGAAGGCTAACTTGATCGGCTTAAACTGTTGCAGATTATAATGTTCTCAGTATCATAATACCACGGCAAATCCAAACAATACAATGCAGTAATTATGTATTTTACGACTTACTAATTAAACAAAACCATTTGGCCCAAACACTTGAAATTATATAAAATTTACACCATAAACAAGTAAACATTTTACAATGTTAAAAAAACATTACATTCAAATCAATTTAAAAACGTGAACTCATTATAGACTGAAAGTGTCATAAATATATTTCATTAGTAAACTACACAATAAGAATAACAATTTGTAGCTTACCTCCTTTTACAAAAGGTAGGCAAAATAGACAAAGATTATTATTATGCAACACCATATCAACTAAACTAATCAAACGAATCGTTCTGAGTACTATAATACCACTGCAAATACAAACAACGCAAACTTAGATATTTATATAATGCTTAACCAAACAAATCTATCTAAGTGATTTACCATTATTCTTCTTGAAATCACCCAATAAACGCGCAAACATTACACTTCACATTTATGGACGGAGCGTGTATTACTTCACACGACAGAATACGCAGAATCTACCCTTGCGACCCCACGCCATGAAGGCTTTCAGCGTCAAGTTACGCAATGATAAGTTTATGTCGCCAACTTTGACAATCAGTTAACAGCCATAGCAGTTTTAAAAGCTTGTCTTTCGAATCAAATGCTATTATTCTGTTCGTAATTTCAAATCAATGTAAACCGTATTAAACTTAATAATCAACACATTCTCTGCAGTTACGAAAACAGAGGAAATGAGTTATTTATGAACTTCTTACAAAATAATAGAAATGTTCCTTACCGTTAGCAAAAGGCAGAGAGTGTGTTATTTATGAACGTCAAGTCCTTCAGATGTTAATAAAATAAACAAATATAAACAAAATGTAATATATAAAATAAATTTTGAGTGTTAAAATAGCTCTTCGTTAATGTTATGTACTCATATAAATAAAACCACACCATTATGAGAATAAGGATTTTATGGTAAAATAAAAACATCCTAGAGCTGCACATATCACCTGCTATGCAGAAATTTAAAGAATAACATTTATTGGGCTTACCATCTCTGTTGCCAACAGTTTACACATTTGTTTCAATTATACGTTTTCCTTTTATATATTTGAAGTGTGTACTGTTATCCTATCATTATGGAATTTTACAGGGCTTAAAAGCTTTTATATTAAGAGCTTAATTAATGTAATTTATTATTATAAATTATACAAATATTACAAAAGCATTTTCACTTAAACACGAACCCAACACATTGAACGCATTCTCCTATTCATTCAGCGGTCGATTCGGTGACTCTGACCGAGTCCCGTCTTCAGTGTGGGACACTTTCGATCGATTTTTCTTGTGTTGGACGAACAACAGAACGAGACAGCATAGGATCAGGACGAACGCCACGCAGCCGAGAGCGATGCCGACAACAGCACCCGTAGAAAGTGCGGTTGGTCCTGTAGCTCTCTCTGAATAAAACATTGAACACAATAAAGAACAAATATCAGAATCGGAAGTTATGATGAAGTTTCAGTGAAAAAACTCAACATTACTTTTTTTTTTTTTTAGTAACTAAGTATGTTTTCAGGTTGACTAAAATTGTTTTATACATACGTCTTACAAAGGGGCGGGATATTACTACTCCCTCAAACTTAATGAACGCTTATCTGGTGATCTACAAAATGAAGATTTATTTCACACTGTCTTAGGACTTTGTTGGTTTTTGACGACGAACGAACATTATGACGTCATTTTGATACCATAATACGTATTTCCGTACCCTTCGACGGGAAGGGGGTGGGTGATAAAAACCTGCACTATTTGATAAATGTTTTTACTAAAAAGACTAAGAAAAATGCGAAAAGTACACTGGTAACACTGGTTTCTGTCCTAATGCCCTGAGTGAGCATTTATAGCATTACTCATATTTGATACAACGATAACAACAAAATACAAGAGCAAAACTATGATATTATTACATACATTTTGCATAGATTTAACAGAGACGTAAAGCCATATAGGCTAGCAAAAAATGGTAAAATATGAATCTCTTAAGATAATCAAACGACTGCACACATGCATCCCAGAAAGATAACCCTTACCGTTTTCACACGTGAGTCCGTCATATCCAATGGGGCAACTGTTAAAAAAACAAAAGAAATGAAATTGCAACCAAGTGTCTGTTTGTATCACATACTCAAAAGTTAGAAATGAAGCAGAACTGTCGGTCTACTGATTAAGAAACGATCATGATGACTTCCAGTATACTACGTGTATATGCCAGGGTTAACCTGAATCTCAGACCAACTTTGAGGCCAATTTCTGGTGATATCGGTCTCGGTCAAAGCCATGCGTACAAACCCTGTGAAAATGTTATCTTTTTGGAGGCCTTGGTCTCGAAAAACCACACATTCAGGTGTATAATATATACATATATACAAATATATATACATATGTATAACCCTACATGCTACATTAAAGTAGTTTGAACACATGGGTAGTGTGTGTCTGTTTTGTGTAACTGTGTACGTGTTTATATATATATATATATATATATACATAAATATGTACATAAACACACACTCGTACACAGTTATACAAAACAGACACACACTACCCATGTGTTCACACTTCGATATTCATCGCCAACGTTTTGTATCTCTTATGTCTATATCAATTTCTCTTGGTATCCGCCTAATGCACAACATAACTTTGGAGGCATATGCATAAAACAATATTGTCATTTATTGTTTGTTGAAGTTGTCTTCAATGCTATAATGACACTCTTTTTCAAATAACTCGCACATGAAAACCATCCCCGTAAGTCTCCCTATAAATCTTTGCAATTCTTTTCTTCACATAGGTACCATTATTGATGATAATTTACTTACCTACAGTTCCTGTCTCCGTTCCCATCTATCTGACATGTTCCTCCATTCTGGCAGTAATTTACACAGGACACGTTGACTGGATAGAAAGATGCAACAATACCTTAATGTTAATAAAAATGTGATCACTTTTGTTGCATACAATAGTGGTCAAAGTGTATGTTAATAATTTGGGTTCTAACCTGACCGCCTCTCCTCTCACTAAGTTTATCTTCTTGAATGACTGCATGTAGCCTAAACAAGCCAACACGAGCGTGTACCACATCACTATGAACTCTTCTGAAGGAAACATTTATACCAGTGGGTTGGTAAAAGAAATGCAGATTTAAATTACTCTCTTGCATGGACAAATACCCTGCCATGGACTTATACAACGCTCCAATGTTAATCGTGAGGTGTTCACTTTTGTTTTATACACTAGCGATTAAATGTATGCTTATAGGATCTGACGTTATCGCTGGACCTCCAACGAGCGTGCACCACTTTGACACCATGAACTCTTCCGAGGTGAATATTTACACCAAAGTGTCTTGTTCAAGAACACAAAACGCCAGGAGGGGATTTGAACCGGCAATCTCTTGCACCAGAGTCCACAACCACTAGTCACCTTTCAACACATCCACATACCTGATTTTATAGAGTAGCAAAATTGCATGGACATAGACTTTGCCATCATCTGATGCTCATTTATCATTTTTTTTTTGGAATGAGAAATCTAATCTTACATGTACATTATAGGCGTACGCAGGATTTGTAAAGGTGGGTGTTGATCAGCGGCCAAATTCAACGAAATCCGCCGAAATTGTTGCCCAAACATTTGCCAAATTGCAAGTCGAACAGCATCCGACAGGCGGGAGGCAGGGGCTGACGCCGACGAAAAGCGATTTTTGCTCGCCATTTTTTTCTTACTAGCCAAACTGCAAGCCAAACAGCATCCGACAAGCGGGGTGCAGGGGACCGACGACAAAGCAAATTTTACCTGCCCTCCCTCCCGAACCCCCCCCCCCAAATCAAGCCAAAATTTTGTCCTACCGCTCAAGCTTCCAAGGCTAAAATGTGTGTTTTCAGCATAAATTGGGGTGTTTTGTAAACAACCCCTTTTGTTTGAACACCCAAAACACCCCCTGCGTATGCCTATGGTCTACATTGTCAACACCTGAGGTCATTAACCAACAAGGCCAAGGATGATTACATTTTTCTTTTCGGTTTTACAAAACTAATTGCATAAAAATATAAATTATTAGGTATCGTGTTTTTCTGCAAAGGACAACATTCATATGTACATGTATAAGTTGGGAGATCCATTTCAAATCAAAATTGTTAAAAGTTTATCTTCATAAAAATTTCCATTTTCTGAAGAGACTTTACAAAAATAGACTTTTTCAGGATAATTGTTTGTTTGCTTTCAATTTACATCTTGCCCACCGATAAAAGGTTTTGAGTCTGTGTTCTAGATTTTATTTGCAAATACGTACCATTTTCGCAAATAGATCCCATATAGCCCGGCGTGCACCTGTTAATTCAAGTTTTGATATTTTGGAAAGATTAAGAATATGACATAAGACGAGTTGTACATGTTAAATTAAATGAAGTAAGTTTTCACAACTTATAACAGTCAGGAATAGATTGAAAATAATAAGTTGTTTAAAGATTTCAGTGGTAATTAGTTAACCGAGGTAAATTTCAATAGTTTCAAATACCAATTCCATGTTTCTCCTTCGCACCTTAATAGGTAAAAATTCAATAATGTATTCCAGAGAACAAATAACATGACAACGTGCTTGTTTTAGCACGATTAAAAAATGAATGCATTTCCAGCAATTGGAAGCGAACTGAACAAAAGATTCACACACCGCTGATTTCATTAAATAGCTTGCTTGGGGCATAACAAAAGGCTCTTATCCTGTTGGCAAGAAAATTTTTTGGTTGTTGGCTGACTGTTGCAGGCAGGCTACAGGGTTCATGAATGCATTTTGGAACATTTCTGCAAACGAACATATTTTCAAATTGCCTTTTCGCAGTCATGCCTAGCTCATTTATGTGGTAATAAATGAAAGAAAATAAAATAGGCTTTTTAATGATGTCCTTGAATATCGGAAATATCCTGTATGTATTCAAACAGGGTTCTTTGAATTTCAGATTTGCCCGTGCAAATGAATTTTTGATCGAGTCCCTTCTGAGTATCTTTATTCAGTCAGGCGCCAACGAAAAGCGAGGTAACTAGTAAAAAATGAAAGATGAGAAAAGATACTTTCTAAGTATGTATGACTTTTTTTTTACATAATAATAAAAATGTCTTCATCAATGTCGGTTTTCTTTTTTTCCTGGGACACACTGTTTATCATATTTAACTTTTCATATTCAGATATGGATTAGAAGTCTTTTAACTTACGTGCATTCACGGATATCATAGCCAGTTATTTGACAAGTTCCATTATTTCTGCAGTAATTATCACAGGAAACGCCCGCTAGGTAGGTCAAACACAATAGAAATGACATTTATGTTGTAATAACACACAATCGTTTCATAATCAATAAAATTGTGTTTGAACGTTTTGAAACAATGTTCGATATCTGCGTTCATTAGCATTACTGAGTACGATTTGAAAGAATTCGGAAATAAAGCCAGCGAGTCATTTCCTATTTTACAGCAATGCATAAAAAATGAAAAAAAAATATGAATAAATTTATAGCGATTCAAGTTTTTACACGCCTATACACTTTGGGTGCTGGGCTAAAAATTCATGTGGATTAGCCAGGGACTGCATTGTTTTTGACTTATATGTATAAACTTTCAAAATATATGATTTTCTGTCAAAAAAAAATCCAAATGCTATCGAGACAAAACAGTTCAACTCATTTAGTTGGTTCAATGTGTCTTCATTTTACGATAAATATCATTGGTAGGAGCTTCAGTGACGTTTGTCATTTTAATAAAAATGTATGGTTCTGATTGTCTTCTCGGCGAACCGGTGCGCCGTTAGAATTTGTTGAATTTGCTGGCCGTAGAAATACGAGAGCTGGAAACTATAGCTTTTGAAATTGAAAAAAAAAACACATAATTCAAAACGTACTTACCCCGTTAATGTTCTCAACGGATTATGTTAGTAATTCAAATTATTCCTGGAATATGTCATATTTTTCCATGTTCGATGTTCAAATTCAAGTTCAGGTTTCAATCAACATTGAAATAATACATAAATAGCACACATAAATAAATGATTCTTTGTAATTCTGCAATGGGTTGGGAACATTCCGGGAATTGTACAAACTTTCCATGGAAACCAGAATTTTCAATGGTTGGGAATTTCACTTCAATCATATTTAGCGGTTAAACATAGGCCTATATATTTTTTCAGGGAAAAATATCATTTCATTGTTCGTTCCCTTGATAACACAGAATATTGTTTTGCACATTATATGTCCTGGAGGTATGGCTGTATGGGGAGTTTCATTGACCAATCAAACTTTGACATTGGTGATCGGTAAAAAGTTTTTCTGAAAATTGTTTGAAAGTTCTCGAAAAAATGCAAACAATGGCTTACCGCTAAAAACGCCAAACTGCGATAATGACCAAGTTGGACGTTGATAACCAAACCATTTCTCTTCACTTATTAAACAAATGATACATACCTACAACGACAAGAGATGAGACAGTGTAGACAGAGCCATCCGTGGAATAAGTTAGATTTCTTAGTCCTGTAAACGCCTCATCATACACCGATCTAGCCAACACAGTTGCTCCTTCTGTATCGGATCCGAATACATCCATCAGCATTTCCGTTTCTATACTTCCATTAGAGACACGCGTGACTTTGACAGAAACGTTGTTTACGGGTATACGAAGATATTCGATGAGCTGTGACAGAAAATAAACATGCCAAATAGTACTATCACTACTACTACTTTTACTACTAGTACGACTACTTCTACTACTACTACTACTACGACTACGACTACTACTTCTACTACTACTACTACTACTACGACTACTACTACGACTACGACTACTACTGCTACTACTACTACTACTACTACTACTACTACTACTACTACTACTACTACTAGTACGTAGTAGTAGTAGTAGTAGTAGTAGTAGTAGTAGTTACATTTTTATTACATGGGACTAACCACGATTGGCATTGGTAACACGTTATTCTTAATTCCCATATTATCAAACAACTTTGTTTATGTATGTAAACTTTTTGAAAATACTTCTATCACCATGTTTTTTATTTCATTCATTCATTTATTTCGTTTTCAATTGATAAGACAAATATTAATTCATTTTCAAACTCATGTGTCATACAATATAATAAGTGTACACAATGTACTTGGCCAATAAGTGGATTTCGTATTCTACAAATATGTTGCAATTCAATATGTGTGCATTTTATCTGAAAGCATTTTTTTTTGTGGGGGGGGGGGAGCAGGGATCTTCTTATTATTAGTGACTTGTCATGTACAGCTTATATCGGAATAACACTACTTACAAACTGAAAGATAATTGATAATAACAGTGCCTTCTGAAAGTATAGTTATATCAGTTATCAAGCTCGCTGGTAATTTTAATATTACAGAAATCAAAGCTATCTCGTTTGTAGCGCTTTTTGTTAAATAAGCTACCTTCACCCTTTCCATGAATGAACAAAGTACATACTGTACTCATGTCTTTAATATTGTTTTACGTACCGCATTTCCCACTGATCGCTGAAAAGAACTGAATTCTGCACTGCCTTGGTTGATTAACTCGTCAGTTACAAATGCACGAGTACCATTTACTTCAGTAATCGTCAATGTGAGCATCAACTGTTTGAAAGCTACAAAATAATGATACTAACAGTTATAATAATAATAATAATAATAATAATAATAATAATAATAATAATAATAATAATAATAATAATAATAATACTAATAATAATGATAATAATAATAATAATAATAATAATAATAATAATAATAAACAACAACAAAATACTACTACTACTACTACTACTACAACAACTACTACTACTATGACTTCTAATGTACAACATTTGTATAGTACCTAACACAAAAGTTTCTTACCGATGTATGACCAAATTATAGACGGAATTACTGGAAAAATGTTATGAGTTGCGATTTGAATGTGTGCAGAGAAGGGACTTCACGAAATGCAGAAAGGGAGCTAGTTCTCAAAAGTACATGAACAAGAACCAGGCAAAATTGCTGTATTTTGTCATATGGTCCGGGAATCAAAGTGTAGATAAGCAGTGGAAGAAGAATGGACACTTCTGGTTGAAGAAGATGTTAACGTGGAACAAAATGATAAAGTACATTGAAGATTTGAAGTAGTTAGGCTGTGAATAGTCGTGGAGATTTTTTTTCCGTCCAGTTAACACATAAAATAACGATTGGAAGTCTTTTGTACCACTACTAAAGCATTGTTTATTGTTTATATTTAAGAAACATTGTTTGAACCTCTTAAGACGTATAGCAAATGCACGTCAAGACGAAAATAAATAATTTTCTTTTGAGTTTTTTCCATTTTCTTTGATATTTCGATTCATACAGATAAGTAGTCATGATGTAAAAATAAGGAAAATTACTCAAATTAGGATTATAATCATAAACTGACGATTGACCCCCCCCCCTCCCCCCAAAAAAATATATTACGCTTAATGGGAACATACCTCCGGAAAATGAAAGAAATCTTCCGCATCTGGTTTACTAAAAATAATCCCCATTTTGTCCCAGACGGGAAGGCACGATTATCGCGCTGATTATTATGTTATGAACATAATCATTAATTCACTGGTCGTACGCAGGCTAAACAGCTTAAGGAAACAACGGATAATTAGGTATCTAGCAAACAAGCATAAACTTTGAATGGATATTGTAATATTTGATCAGAAGAAAAATTACCTGTGCACGCGCCCCGCCATAGCTTGGTGTTATTTGGGCAGCTGGTTACAGGTCCTGTCAAGACATATAAATACAAACATTAATTTACGTTTGGAGGCCTATTTGTCAACGTGTGATTGTAATATTCAACATTATGACTTATTTCTGTAAGTTTAAAATCATATGAAATAGTGACAGAACCTTTTCTCCCTATGAAATATTTACATGAAAACTAGGTAGAGATACCTGGAATGGAAGAATGCAGGTGCGTATGTGTCTGTG
>JZLH01S0603012.1:6796-17089 GCA_001188425.1 Eucidaris tribuloides | reverse complement strand
CTATTTGAGAAGACATCAATGAATATTCTTTCTCGTTTCTTCTCCAAGGCGGAGAGATTATCAAATGAAGGCGCGCCCATGACAGAGGGGCTGGAACATAACATTTTGCATTTTTTCGCCTCCCCATAGGGGTGGGGTGTTAATTCACACTACCATAGTAATTCGGTTCCATATTACCAATGAAACTGTTTTGATGGTTTGGAAAGACTTCCAGCAAACAAAAAATATCAATATGTTTCTCTGAAGGGGTCTCAGAAAGAAGACCACGCCCCTCGAAGACGAAAGTAACCTCCTATCTTCATAAGACAGTAACAAGGAGGATAAGGCTACTAATTACAGATGATGGCTTTCTCTTCGCATCATTATATCCAATGTACTGAGAAGTCTCATGACAGTAAATTTCAAGATGTTTACAATAATAAACTGCCTTTAGAATTGAGAAAAAATAAGAAAATATAACTTAAAGAGGTCTCGTTTAAAATATGGGGCGTTTGCCTCTTGCCACTGTCTTATGAAGATAGGAGGTCAGTATCGTCTTCGAGGGGTGTGGTCTTCTTTCTGAGACCTCTTAAGAGGAACATATTCACATTTTTTGTTTGCTGGAAGTCTTTCCAAACCATTAAAACCGTTTCATTGGTAATATGAAACCGAATTACGATGCTAGTGTTAATTAACACCCCACCCCTATAGGGAGGCGACAAAATGCAAAAAGTTTATGTTCCAGCCCCTCTGTCGTGGGCGCACCTGCATTTGATAATCTCTCCGCCTTGGAGAAGAAACGAGAAAGAATATTCATTGATGTCTTTTCAAATAATTTGTTATTTTCCAATCATAAACTTTTGACATTTTGACATCATTATAGAAAGACACCTTCAACGTAAAATGTATGCGTTTTATTGTATGTTGCAATACTTTTGAGTAGGGAGGGTATGTTTGTATGTGTGCATTTGTGAAAATGTTTGTGTGTGTTTTACAAGTGTATCTGTGTATGTGTATAAGTGCACGTTCATGTTTGTACGGTTTTGCCATATGCTCGCTCGAGTCCCTCACCCTTAAACTGTTAAATGAGCAGTGAACTTGTAAAATGCTTATTTATATGATTGTAAATAAATAAAATGAAATAAAATGAAAAAGTGAAATTGTGCTTGTGTATGTGTGTTTGTGTGTGTGTGCTCTTGTGAGTTCCTCTTGACTGAAAATATTGGATGAACATGAAACTCGTAAAGTGTCTATTCCACAAGGCCCGGTTATGTTATTTAACATGGACCAAGTTTTGCCAGAATAATCAGGCAAATTAAGATTTTTACCCATTTACAAAATTGTTATTCAAGTGAATTTTACTCTTTAAGAACGTACCTGCAATCGTCAAATCCGTCACACTAAAACTCGTATTTCCGCTCGACAGAACAGCGCCCTCATTCAGACCGGTTTCGCTCACCCTCTGAAGAGAAGACTGTGCTGTAGCTGTATTTTCACCAGAAGCAGTTATTCGTGTGTTGGCTACAACACTTCCATTACTAAACGATATCACTTCGCATATAACGTCGTCCACTGATAGTTCTGGCGATTCTCTCACAATCCAGGCTACTAGCTGTATGATAATAATTCATTGAAAATAAGCCCTGATTAAAGCCACATTTTAAAATTGACCAGAGTTTAGAATATCTGAGCTGCATAATCCTCCATGCTCTAAGTGTCTTTGATAAGGTCTAAAAATGAAGCCCTGAAAAACACACACACACACACACACACTTTACTTCAAAGTGATAATTTTGTGCTTTAAAAAGTAAAAATCCAGAGTGACTATCTCCTGACCTATTTCCTTACATAGACTACTGTTTTACAGGTCTGTCTGATTCAGAAATCGGGTGGAGTACTAATAGTTTATTCACGCATATCTGGCCAGTGGCACCATAACATTCCTAACATTTATATGCTAGGATTTTTTTAGTCCATATAAGCACTACTATGTAGCTCATATATCAAAGTTTATTTATTTTTTTATATATTGAAGTTCCACAATATTAACCTTTATCTTTAACTGCTTAATTTACGGATTGTTTAAAAATATTATTAGTGACTAGTAATATACTTTTTGCAATGAGGTTATATTAATTTGGAGAAAGGGTTCCGTTGCGGTCACACAAGGTCTGACCTAGAATGGATGATTTTTTTTTACCAATATCCAGTCCAAATCTAATAATCTGTCCCATTCCAGTAGACAGTACTTATTCGATCGCTGAACCTGTATATCCCCCCTTTAAAAGGGAAATATCATCTTGTTTCGTGTGTTCTTTAGCATACCAGTTTACGTAAACGGAAAATGTGTTTCCATATTAGAGATGATTTCCAATTAACAATACGACATGAGTGTGAACGTTTGGTGTACCCCGATATTGCGGTGGTGATCACGGATTACTTTACCCAATTTCGTTCGTTTACTCTCAATCAAGTAATGTTTCAAACTGTGACCACAGCAGCTATATTTTATAGGCAATGGAGTATATATATCTGGCTGAAGCAAATATAAGAGGCGTAAATATTAGTTCTGTTACGCTTGGGCCTTTTTTATACTTAGACGATCCTCACTCTGTTACATTTAAACGTAAATTAAAATTCGATCAAAATGAAATCAAACCAAAGTATTTTGGTGAACATTTCATACATGACGGTCCTTATACGCAACAGTCCTCTGCAATGCCCTTATTTGAGGTCATAGATCAGCTGCAGTCTGTTACCTTGAACGATTGGAAAGATTATGGTTTTACTATCTTTATATTGATAACTTCGTGTAGACACTTATTTTTTAGTGAATATTGTCTTATCGGAGTTAATGTAGAATTTACGACTTAATTTGTTTCTAGACTATACGAAACAATTGGTCAAACTTATGGAAACATGGGCAAGTAAAAGTACATAGGTAAAGATAGAAAGATGGATGAATAGGCAGACAAACGTACAACTCCACATATCTCTGATGCAAGGTCCATGAACTCTTGCGTGGATGAATTTGCAAGTGCTTCAGTGTATTGGATAGGTTCCCCGTTGCGATGAGTTAGGGTTAGATTTAAAGTCGTTGAGGCAGTAACTGGAGAAAAAGAACAACATTTAATAAACGATTAACTTTATATGAAACCTTAAAACGGTCATGCAGTTCAAAGACAATGTCAATATACCAATGTGAAGTAAAATATAATTAGAGCAGTCTGACTGCGCGCAGTCGATGGGTATGTCTCCACAGTCCGCACTCCCACCCTATAAATGGACTTAAGATGAAAAACCACATGTATCCTTGTATCAATCATTCTTATGTTACCTTGGTAACAGTGTATGTAAGCCCTTCTGTCCTTTGATCTTTAGACTCTGAGATCTAATCAGTTCATCTGTGCCTCATAAAGCATACTTGACACGTGTAACCGTTAAATTAACCCCAGAAGACTGCACCTTAGCTGCTCTCTCAATGGCTAATTATAAATTTGTTTGAATGTCATGGATATTTACGCTCTCAATATGACCGCTGCGGCTCAAAATCTTACGTTTGTATAAACTACACTCCTAAGGAAACGGACAAGCCCATTGGCACGTGCAGAGCTAATGCCGCATTATAAAATACATAGATAATTGTGAAAATGAATTTTCTTACCATTTCAGGTCCTGGGTTGATTGTTTGACTTCGACGCCATCTTGATCTGTACCAAAATGGTTTGCGCATGAATTGCCAGTTTTTCCGATTATCAAAACGCCAAATTCGGTGATAGAACGCCAAATATGCATTTTCTACATTTTAATGGGTGTCATACCATAAATATGGTTAGAAATAGCGTTGTAACAAGTTATAACACATTTGAAACCTCTGTCGCGGCCAAAAATATTGAGGTGCCGCGGTTTACGCGCGGCCAGATTTTGCATGTGAAGTACATGCGCGCCGCTACTTTTAGGCCCTTGTAGTACCCATTTCACTGAAAATCGGGTTTCCTAATGACTAGGTATGCTAGTGTAAAACGCCATAAAACGCCAAAAAGACATTTAACATGCTCTCTGAATTCTTGAACGCTAAACGAAGTTTAAAAAAATCCCGCCCTGCAAATTTGGTGTTTCTGACATTTAAAACGCCAAACTTCCAACCCTGCTGGCGAAGCAGAGCCAAAGCACTTGTTGTAGCTTCTATATTGAACATACCGTCGTCAATAATTTGCATTAGTTTTTCCTCAAAATCAAATCACGGGTGATGTTGCACATACGTGATGTTACATTGAAATTACATCTGCCGTTCTGAAATCATCGCAACAACGAGCCCACATCAGACCTGTTTTAGTCCCTCGCAACCTTTGACCTTTAAACTACAAGATCTGGTGTGTTCATCGTTGCCTTATTATACATACTTGATCCGAGTTCGATTGGAATATGATCAGCCGTTCTTAACTTAAAGTGATAAGGAGTCCAAATCATATGTTTTAAGCCGCGTGACTTTTTTTGTCTTTGACCTTTCAACTCCGAAAGTCTAAAAAAAATGATTGTTTTATCATACAAGAAGTTCATATTTGATCCTAGTTATATCAAAATCTGATCAGCCGTTCTGAAGTTATTGCGATAATAATTCGGTAACCGGCGGGCCGACGGACAAAAATAAAACATGTTTCAGGCCTTGTGACGGCGTAACCGTTCAGCTTTCACCTCCGATATTACATCAGTTCGTTGTTCCAACATAGTACATACTTGATCCTAGTTGCATGAAAATCACCCGAGGCGTAGTTATCGCAATAATAACCGGACTGACAGACGGACGGACAACCAAAAAACATGATGCCTCTTTAGCCTTCGGTGCGGAGGAATAAAACTCGGGAAAAATTCGATCAAAGCACTATAATGATCATATCCCCCCAACAAAGCATACTTATTTTCAACAACACCTTTTTTCTTTGCAATCGTTTTTGGGGTTTTCAGGTTTTGGTAATTCACCCATTTTTCCATTTTTCTGATTGAACCAACTTAATCTAAATAAGTACCACACAATGCGAATGTAAAATAAAAATTAGAAATATGTTCGTTTTTATTTTTTTGGAATGATCCTCTTTTGAAAATAAACTGAAATTATCATTTTTCTTGGCCATTCTTCACCACCCTTTTGTGGGAATTTAAACACTTTCAATGTCATTCTATGGAGCTAATAAAATTGTTTGGATTTTGGCTCACAATTAATGAACTACAGAGGTTCGACTGCGCGCAGTCGATGGGTATGACTCCGCCAACTATGTAGCACATGAAATGGCTCATAATACAATCAATATCGATTTTCAAGCTACCACATACATGTAAAGATGTTGGGAACAGTTATCTCACATATGACCCTCAATGAATTAAATACCAAATATAACCTTCCAGAACAAAGTTAATCGACATCTTACCTCAATCTTTGACCTACTCATCTACATGAAATTATTTGCCAATTTTGCACATGTATATTTACTCACCAAATAGAATCTATAATGGGCACTCCTAACTGATATTATAGGTAGAAAATAACACGTTGAGACAAAGTACATTGACCTTTGACCTTGATCTTTAATCCCTATAATTACAAAAAGTTATTTGTCTTTTGTTTAGAGGGTAAACCATGAAGTTTTACCTATAACGCAACCCAAATATGTGTCCTTTATTTTGCACCTAACAAACAAATTATATCAATAATGAATAAATAATGAATAAATGATCTGAAAAAGCTGAAATTGCCAAAGATCCCATACTTTTGTACAAATATTTAACAGTGTGTACTCGCAATTGAAGTTATAGGCAGAAAATGACATTTTGGGACACATTTCATTGACCTTTGACCCTTGTGACTCTACCAAAATATTCGTTTTTCCTTTTACACCTAACTGCCAAATTATATCAACAGTGAGTACTCCTAACTGAAGTTATAGGCAGAAAATCGCATGTTCGGAAAAAGTTCATTGGCCTTTGACCCTGGATGGAGTTGTCCCCAAATAAAATCAATTCATCGTTGCCTAGTAGTCCATTCTTGGTCCAAGTTTCTTTAAAATTCCGCCAGCGGTAATTAAATTGTCTTGTTCACAAGAACGTGCAGACGCGCGGACGTACGAACCCACAGATCGACAACCCGAAATCGCAATGCCTTCGGCTCCCTTACGGGGCGGAGGCATAAACATGGATGTATCCTCCTGTGGAACAATCTCTTTTCATGTAGTAGGATGATTTATTGCTTTAATGAAAGTATTATCTTTAGTGTAAACGTTGTCTACAAGTTGAAATTAAACCCAATTTACACTTCTTAGGCTGGATATCAAATCTATAAATACGACAAGACAATGAATTAAACAATCAAAATAGCAATGGAACCTTTCGGGAAAACGATCGTTAAAAAAAAAAATCATTTTTGGATTTCAGCAATATGTAATGACTCACTGATAATAACATGTTCTCTTTTTGAAATGATCTAGCGGGGACTGTTGAGCAAATTTTCCTTTACCTTCACAAGTTGGAGGTGTTAGTGTGCCCAAGTTGCATGTTGCTGTAGCAGAACCCCGGAGAATGTGACCAGATGCACACGTGTACGTGCAAGTTGAACCATGCGTTACTATAGCTGAAGCTGTACAATTGCTGATAGACATTTGACTTGTTAAAGCTGGAACGGTACAGTTAGCGGGTGCTGTTTGCGAATAACAAGACAATAATCAAACGGCTAAATAATGAACTTTGAGAAAAAAAATGTTCACAATTCTTTGAATGGCTTTACTCAAAATGCAGATTTTCTGTAGTATCTTTCCCATTTCAGACTGTATATAGATATATTTCCAATTCTTCCTCTATTGTCATTTCTTCTGTAAAATGTACGACCAAAAATAACAGTAATCTTGTTTTAAAAAAAATGTGAAATTATCATGGGCTGCAAATTTGTTGAAGTTAGAAAAAAATGGCTTAACCAAAACCAATTGGCCTCCTGGTTAAAACGCATGAACTTTTTTGACTGTACTTTTGACCACTTCTCTAAATTCATGCGAAATTAAATATTCACATTGCGAAAGATTTAAAATAATTATATCCAAATCTGAAACCATGGAAAATTAATCCCTAAGTACGAAACTATGTTTTGATTTGTTTTTTCCATATTTGGACTTCCGTAAACACCCGTAAAAAGAACAGGAACTTCATTAGGTAGATGAATTATTTTTTTAACGTTGTCCGTAGTTGAATTTAGTCAAGCCCAAATTCACACTTCTGAGAATGAATAACAATTGTATTGATACGACAAGACAATGAATTCAGTAATCAAAATACCAATTAAGCCTTTCGGGATGACATCTGCTAAAAAAAAAATCATTTCAAATTTCAGTTATTTGTAATAATTCATTGATAACAACCCGTTCTCTGAGAAGATCTACCAGGGAAGTTGATCCAAGTTTCCTTTACCTTCACAAGTTGGAGCCGTAAGTGTGCCCGAGGAGCAAGTTGCGGTGCCAGGACCCTGGAGAATGTAACCAGATGCACATGTATACGTGCAAATTGAACCTTGCGTCACATTAGATAAAGCTGTGCAATCGCTGGAAGTCAACTGATCTGTCAAAGCTGGAACGGCGCAGTCAGCTGTTTGAGAACAAGAAAAAAAGTGCTACATGTGAAACTACCAAAAAACAAAACAAAACACACATTTTTGTAGTCAGTCTGTGGTGATTTTCTATCAGCGTACAACTAGAACTAATTTTTCTCTAATATCCTCCCTTAGACTTTATTTCTTTATAGTTGCAATTCATACCCGTCAAACTACCCCTGCAGATTTGATGAACTTATAGCTTGACCAAAAATGATTGGCATACTAGTTATAGCGCTTTTCAATTACGCACTCACCTTTTGCATGTTTTGACCACTTCTTGGAAACCATTCGCACGAAATCTAACGTTTAGACTGCTACGCGAAAGATCAGAAATAATTATATAAAAATCTGAAACACTTATGGATAACTCGATCCCTACAAATAACATCACTTTCTTTCATACCAGTAGGCCTACAAACCGCTATAAAGGGGAGGAATTAAAGTTCATCGTTTTTATGAAGGTGTTTCCTCAGTATAAACGTTTTCTGGAAGTTAAAATTAATCATACCCGAATTCACATTTCAAAGAATGAATATCAGTTGCAAAAATAAAACAAGAATATCAGTTGCAAAAATCAAACAAGAAAATGAATTCAGTAGTCAAAGTAACAAAGGAACCTTTAGGAGCATGCATTTGTAGCTTGAAGTAATTCATGGATAATATACTGGTTTCTTTGGAGATGATCTGTAGGGGAAGATGAGCCAACTTTCTTTTACCTTCACATGTTGGAGATGTAAATGTGCCAGAGTTGCAAGTTGCAGTACCAGAACCCTGGAGGCTGTAACCAGACGCACATATATACGTGCAAGATGTACCATGCGTCACATTAGCTAAAGGCGTACAATCGCTGGTAGACAACTGACTTGTTAAAGCTGGAATGGTGCAGTCACCCGGAACTGTTTGTGGATAACAAGAATGTGGAACTATGTTAAAACAATCTTCGCGGTTGTTTGCGTTGACTTAATGTCATTAGGAAGGGAGAAAAGTTCTCAAACTCAACAAGAAATACAGTATCAAGATTATTCAAGCGTATTTTCCAACAACAACTAATGAAGACAATATCTCAAGAATGACAACAGCATTAGTCTTGTAACTTAGCATAGTTATGTCCCATGTCAATACCTCGGCATGGTAGTCTTGTCAATGTCATAGACCATCTGTGACGTAATCTATGACGTCATTTGTAAAAAAAAGCTAGAGTTAACCCATATTTGCAATATCTCGAGCCTTCCGTCCAATAAATTTACCAAACTTGGCAAAGGTCATGGGTCACCTTTTGGTCTCAACCACGTGCCCGCGCGCGTCTCCACTGGCGTGTCCGGGCGGGTCAAAAAATAAAAATGCTCCAAATGACTTCTTATTAACAGTTCTATATGTTTCAGGTCATTTGGGGCATATTAGTGCGAGCGCGTACGTCGCGCGCACCACTTTCCCGAGCGAATACAGTCGTTTTTTCGATGGTTTTGGATGTCTGACTGAATTCTACATCAAATAATTCATAACCCTTTCCCGACCAGCCGGACCCAAAATATCCCTTACAAGTGCATACTACACAGGTTCATAAAGGAAGGCCAAAAATTCAAAAGTACAACGACTAGTGAAGAATTTCCGATCACCTCAAAAATAAACTGCAAATCCAACTGCCTCATCTACCTAATTACCTGTTCTAAAAGCCAAAAGCAGTACGTAGGAAAAACTGAAACGTCACTCTACGCACGTTTTTGCAACACCAAGTCAGAAATAATCAACAAACTCAAGATCCTCCCATACACTACACACTTCAACCAATCCGACCACTCAATAGACAACGTCACAATCACCGGCATAGAATCAGAAACAAATCGCGCCAAACGACTTTAAACAGGGAATCCTTCTGGATAAGAAAACTCCAAACTTAGACCCCGCACGGAATAAATGTTGTCCAATGAACCATAAACATAATACCCCATGACCGGACCATACTTTACATACACTCACAGAACTCACGGACCACTGACATATCGACACAACGGAACCAGCCAAGGTAAATTAATTGCATTTTATCTGCATATTACTCATGTCAAATATTACGACACCATGCAGTATAATTACGCCGTTTTCTTATTAAGTTCATGTGCAGATTGTCTAATGTGTAATTAGCGTGATCATGTGACTTTATTACTATATATACCATACACCGCATATTTATAATTGACGTGTACTTTTTTCATATAATTACAATTATACACACATATGCATGCATTGTAAAATAAAGACGCATACTGTATGCATATGTGTGTACACATATATCGTCATTTATTGTATTATTAATATATACTTCCTTAGGTTATTATTGTTATTTTCTGTCTTTTGTCATGGTTGATTGTAGACCCTTAGGAAGGCCAATGTGGCCGAAAGCTTGGAAATAAGGTGGCAGGCAATCGCAGAGAGCTACGTCCGAGTCTCATTTTCTTCATTTCTCACAATATACATACACGATGAGACACCGAGTACGTTTTGGTGGGATGCAATTTCTTTCACTATATAGGGTGGCCCAGAAAGAATGCTACGAGTATGATTGCTAATTTCATCATTATCGGCAAAATGTCATTAATTTTTATTTCGTTAGTTAGACCATTCTTTTTCCAATAAAATGATACCAAGATCATTGATTTTGAGTAAGGCGTTTTGATTCTAGGGTCATT
>JZLH01S0603009.1:0-10976 GCA_001188425.1 Eucidaris tribuloides | reverse complement strand
GGTATTGAATGTGATACAAATTACCAATGATTACACGTAAGTCATTAATGTGGGACTTAAAGTCACAGGTAAACATTGACCACAGTTCTTGAAAAATGTGAGCTACTTAATTCTCCATGTTCCAAGTTTTTTGATAAGGTCTAAAAATGAGGCCCTGAAAAAATTGTATTTCAAAATGATTATTTCGTGCTTTAAAAAGGTGAAAATCCACGAATACTCAGGTTGACTGGATTTACCATGCCCATTTCCTCCCATATACTTACTGTGTGAAATCCAGTGGAAATCAGTGGAAATCCATGAATTGATAATTTTCAAAGTCCATGTCTAACGTGACTCATGTATGCAATCATACACGAATTTACTTTGAAGAACGATCATGTATAAACATGGATGAGTTCATATCTACTCTGGATAAGACGTACAGGATAACCCGAGGAAAATGCATGCAGATATGAAGAAAGTAGACATACAAGACATACAAGTGATATAAATACCTGATGTGTGCCAGAAATTATATCTATTGTTATAAATAGACAGTTTTTATTTAGTAACGCGAAGTGCAAACAGAGAAAAAGTAGCAATAAAGAAGCAACAATTATTACAAAAATAAACATAACCATTAAAATTACGGATACCGTAAAGAAATACTAGGCATTGTTTTGTAAAAAAAAATAACAGAGGTCATAGATAAGAGACAAACTGTTATTGAACCTTGTTAAGTGTACTTGCGCCAGTGAACATTATTAAACCAGACTGCCAACGAAGTCGACCAAGGTAATGCTGCTTGGTCCATCTCGTCCGAGCGTTGCCACTTACTGCACCCCGGCCATGCTTGTTAAAGTGCATGGTTTAGTAAACGTTGACATAAGCGCAATGGTCCAACATTCGTTTTACATTCTGCGAGGTGTCTCAATTAAGTCAAACAAGGAAGCCTGATTGAATTTTACGAGTTTAATTTAATTAAATGTCAGCTGTTGCAATACGCTCCTCTCCTATACGTTATGTCCGACCTTTGTCTTTCTATTTTACACACGACTTCATCAGCACTTGCGGGTTTATCCGAGACCAATTGTATTTGATTCCGTAACATTCTGAGGCAAAGGCGCAAAGGACGGCTGTAGGTGTGAATGCCCGGTGGGCAGACTGGTTTTATCTGCTAGGAGTCTAGGTGAATGAGTCAAACATACATTACCATTATAACAATACTTTATAGTAAACGAATTACTTGCTATAATTCTTAGCCTTACAAGAATTGTCTGGAATCTGGACAGGTACACTGAAGTAGTTCTTTATATTATCCCATTCTGAGCTATAAAGCCCATAACGAAGGTTTATTGTAAACCGATAAAGTTATTATTGTATACTAGTCGTCCCCATCTATTTGGCAGCCAATAACACTGTAGCTTCTACAGCATTAGTTTACAGACCCTTTTTGATCTGTAGTCTTTTTGGTCTACACGCCATAATTACTACTCTTACAAGAATTGTCAGGAATCTTGCCAGTTAATCATTCTTTATATTGTTCTGTTATACAGCCTATAATGCAAGTTTATCGTTAACAGATTAAGTCATTACTGTATACTCCTCATTTAACTGGTAGCCTATAATACTGTAGTTTCTACAACATTATTTTACAAACCCTCTTCGGTCTTGCTTTTGAAAATGAAGTTGTTTGAAATGGTTTCATTTATAATGTTCTCCTATGGTTGCCTCCGATGCAAAATTGTATAACTAAACGAAACCAATCTAATAATAATTGTTTTTAATGGAGTAGAAAGATATGAATACTGCTTGTGTAATATGTGGGTGAAATAACTTACTGTGTTTGTAACACGCACACAGTTTTGTATAATAAACATTTAATAGAATAATCTACATTCTGTTTTCTCTACCAAGGAATGCGAAGGGCTAAAGGCTAGTGACATGATTGGGAGAAAGTGAAGGAAACTACCTCAAAAACCAAATGAGCTGAAACATGTACGAATATATACACTGGTTAGAGGATATATTCCGCAGGAAGGATTTGTCTTAAAATTGTTTATTTGTAGAGAAACAAACATTTTATTACCAGTATTGAACTAATTTTCGGCCCTGATAAAAATTGATCCTGTAGAAAGCTACAGAACAAATTTCACTGTCAAATTACTTTCTGATGATAATTTAAAATAAAGAGGAAACGTACAAATATGACATTTACGCAGGAGAAAACAATATATTTGATTCAGAGACCATCGTGTCATAAAAGGACTACTTCCAATGTTGTCAGTTCCCTTAAATGAGAAATGTGAATGGTTACCGTTTGTATTGCTTATACTTGCAATAAATATTACTTTGGTGATTTTGGTGACAATGGAATTATTTCTTGTCACCATATTTTCAATCTATCAATTTTCAGACAAAAATGAAACGGATTGTAGGGTTATTAAATCAACCGTGTTTAAATTTCCCGATTGACTTACCTGAGCAAATCGTTCATCCCCAAATAAGGCGATATATATAATATTAAAATTTCAAAGGATCAATTTCAATTTTGTTCATACAATATGAACAAAATAAATAGTTTTTGAAATATGTTCTTGCCGCAACTTACTGCATTACCGCTCATCGGCGACCAATCAGGCCTTCAAACGTGATTTACATGCAGTATCAGAATAGAATGGGGAATCGGCACTTACATAGCACAAAAATCATGCACGAAGGAATAAATGGATGAACATATTAATGATTAAAATCCTACCATCATTACAAGGACAGTTAGGAGACAGTAAGGTGTCTACGGTTTAGTGGCAAGTATTACACATTTCGTCTTTAAAAGTTAAAACCCTTCACCCGGATAGAGCTAAAATTTCGGCCTTGTTTTGATAGATAGCGTTCGTGAATTATTTGGACCGCAGTGTCGAATGAGGAACGTATACATAATTAAATTTCAGACTTTATGATGATCGCATAGCAGATGATTAGAATATTCGTATAAAATAGAATTACATAAAGTAGTTTTGTTTTGTTCTTCCTAGGGCAGAAAGAAAAAAGTTAAACGGGGGTTACCCATTGCTCTTAAGATCCATTGTCTTGTTATTCTTTTTGATTTGTTTTATAATTTGAATAAACAGTGCATGTTCCATGCGACCATAACTTAATTTTAAAAGCAAAACCTATATAAAAAGCATAAGAACAACCAAATATCTTTGATGGCATCTGATATAACCCCTATACTATCAATGGGAACAGTAGGTACTCTTCTTAGATTTAATCATTAAAGTACAATATTTACCACAATTGTAATGACGACAAAAGTTACATTTTCGAATATCAAAGCTTAAAGGTTGCATCACGCATAATGCAAATACTATTGAAGAACTTTTCCATATGAGTCGATGATTTCCTATAGCCTTGATTTAATTAATGACCCTTGTTATTTCATTAGCACGATAAGATAATGTTATATATTCGTAAGCTGTACATGTGCATTAGTATTCTAACACATGAAGTATATACTGCCTCCCATTACAAAAGGGCATAACTGACATTTTTTCAACATTGGGTTATATAGTGTAGAGGACTCAGTACATCATGTTAAACATGCAGAACAAAAAATATGAATTAGAAGTGTCCCTTTGTTTTATAATCCGCTTGTTAAAAGGACACTGAATAGGGCTTGACGTGTTGAACAAAATACATTTTGCTCAATATCTCCATAACACCAAAATGTCAGTTATGGTCTTTTGTCATGGGGGCAGTATAGTTTAGTTATAAATTTACTCGCACATATTGTATGTGACATAAACCGTAACTGTTAGCAAGGTACTTTAATTAAGTTTACTATCCTCAATTCGTGGCACCCTCACAGTTTTAACAAAGTTACAATGCTTCTTGATTAAGCATGATCACGTGCCAAAAACATTTATGAAAACAGGCACGCCTTATAACAATACTAGCTTCTGTACAAGGGTGACACTTCAGTATTCGCATGAGATAATTTTAGTTTCATGCATTACAGTATATACTTAAGTAAGCCTGGAGTTGATGCATGTACATATGATTCCGAACGAAAGTGACAAGCGTGTAACAAGGAATTACATTTTCACTTGACTTAAATCTAACCACGTTTCGGGATAAGAGGATATACATCAAGTTCACGGTGGAAAATGTCGCTTTTCCAATTTGTGCTGTCACTTTTAATAGGGAATTTTCATTCATAGACTGGCAGACAGGATGAAAGATGAGGGGCTGTTAGAAAACTTATTGTCAATTTCTAAGATTAACTCCGACTTGTAATTTTAAGGCCATTTTCACGAGTAATATGACATGACACGACTGAAGTTACTGACATGTAAGGTTTAGAATCGTAAAAGAAACTTGAACGCAGCGACAAGTTCCCGGGAATTACCAAACGGGGACCATTAGCTGTACTTGTACCGACGGATGTTTGAAGAAGGACAACAGAAATATTCCGGCCCTCTGGGTAATGCGGATGCTGGGATTCTGTCTTATCTTGGATTTTAATAAGGGGGAAGGAAGGGGTATAAAACCCAAATATTTTTGTCAAATTTTTCCTGGGACCACTAATTTTTTTGGAACGTTGTTGTCAAAGCACCTGGTTTCTTGACCTGCTTAAGGAATCGACCGATGCCCTCCTCTTTTGCTTGTCAAGTTCTTCAGCAGGCTAAGATAAGGAAAAATTGGCATCCACCCTCCCCTCTAAAATAGGGGATTCGCTCCACCGCCTTTTTATTGCTCGTTACATGGAATTGCAGGTTAACACAACCAGCTGGTTATCTTAGGGAAGGTAATTCATGACCCCGTTTCCTTGTGCATAAAACTCGTTCCAGGACCATGGAAACCGTTCTCTCCCTTCCTTCCTTTTGTTCCTTTGGCCCTTGCATATTTTTCTCTTTTTTTTGTCATTTTCTCTGTCTCCCTTTTTTCCTGTTCTTCCCTTATGTCTTCTCTTTTGTACTGTATCGGCGTAATTCATTTCAGGCAGTCTGCCTTCGCGTGTTACGCCATCTTCCTTTTCAATTGACCACTTCTTTTTCTTCAATTCTGTGATTAGTAATCTATTTCATTGTCGTTATGCCGTTATGTGATCACAAATTGTAAATTGTTATACTTATGTTGTCATGTTGTCATTTGAAAAGAAGAAATAAATGTATTTGAATTTGAATTTGAAAATCCTCAGCAAAGTTAATGTTTAAACACTACTCGAAGACAATGTTATGGCGTATAAAATGGGAACAGACACCTGGGAATGTTTTCACTCGGGAAAGATTTCTTTCCACAAAGGTGCTGAAGTAGAATTAATTCTTTGAATCAGATATGCGTCTCTGGTCGTGTTGCTTGGGTCTCATACGGTACAAAATGACCATCCTAGAACTCTGATAGTCCCAAAATTTTGAAGGACAATTAGAAGATAGCATCCAAAAAGATTACTTCCATGGAGTCCATTTTTTTTCCTATCTAAAGGGTGCACATATTCAAGAAACAGGGAAAACGGGCATTTTTTTCAATAAAATTTTCCACATTATTTTAAGCCTTATGGCTTAAATATGGGTAATATAGTGCAGCTTTAGGCAATTAGAATGGATGTTATTCATTTATTTATTTATCAAGTTTCAAGTTTCAAGCTTTATTTCACATCTCTTTAAAAAGGGCAAGTTTTTATTTATATATTTATTTACATATTTTTTTTTATTTATTTACTTATGTGTTTATTTATTTATTTATTTTATTTATCTATTTACTTGTTTTTCCTGTAGTAACTGCTCTACAATGGTGCCCTGTTACATTTATACGATAAGAGATAACATTATGATAAAATTAAGCAAGAAGGAAAAAATAAATATACAAAATTCAACCAAGTGAAGAGGGAAAGGTTTCTATTCAGCATATTCGTTGGATTAAAATCTATAACGTGTAACGCGGAACGCACCTTTGAAATACTATATTTTCGGTTAATAATTTTACTATCCTAAATATATGAAAATAGTACCGTGAACTTCTATCGTGGATATTAAGAGGCTTCACAGCATCGAGTGGACCTTATCACTGGTTATTATCACCCGATGGTCATTCAGTAAAGGGCACGTGGCATATACAACATGATGATGATCGAAATTACCCCTTTAGGTCAATCTTTGGTACGATCGATTCAAGAGTGGATCCTCATTAACGATCATATATAGGCCATGATAATCAGTGTAGTGTTGATGGAAGCCGTAGCAGTTATTGGTAACTGCAACATTAGACCTGGCTGCGAAAACAATGCAGTGTTTTTATAGGGCATGCGTTTCTCTTAATTGAATTCTGGAATCCGATAGTTTTGTCATTAGGTGATACATATGCTATGTAGGACGTGTTATACTTTATAAAGTGTTTGTACTCGATCTATTTCAAACATTAGTATAAGGATTGCATTAGTATTTGGAAAGTCCTCATTTTAACAGTTTATTTTATAACTACAAAAAGTAGGATTATTACAGCGTTATATTTATAGCATGGCAATGACACCTAAGTTTCCAGGGATTAAAGTCTAAGTTTTGTTTAGCCAAATTGACGCCATTTTACTCGTATTATTATTAAAAGCTAATTATAATAGTTTGTAATAACTAATGTTACTGAAATGTATTGTCTGAAATGAGTTGAACATCATGCCAAAAATACAGTGACTTGAGTGCCATATAAAGCTAGAAGGATTTATCTTGAATTATTTTATTCAGCTAAATAGAAAAGACATTTATGCCAGCATTGAATTGAAAAATGAGCCCACACGAATCTGCTATTTCACGTTAATACATCAACGTCGAAAACCATTTAAGTGCGGGAGAACACGTTTTCTTTTTCTCATCATAAGGATATTGCACGCGGAATATGAATGATAATGACCTACAATATAGTCTCAAATCTATCGATTTTTGCCACCTGTGAATGACAATTATCACAAACGAATTGCAATTTAGGTTTTTATCGATTTTCCCCAGTGATTAAAACGCTCACAATTTATATGTGGTAATCTTGAACAGATTTTGATGAAAGGTTTGCAGAGAGAGTGTATGGTATTTGTATATTTTGTATTGTACTATATGTATGTAGACATGGAGGTAGAAACCTCAGAATATCATAAGATCAAATTGTTGTTGATGACTCAGAAAAAGAATGACCCAACTGGACCGGTCGTCTACTGCTTTCTGGGCAGTAGCACAAACAAGCCTACTTACTCTTGCGGGCTTAATATTTAATGACATCAAAACAAGAGTTTGATTGTTTGATTCTTGAATTTAGTGAGCCGTAGCCTAGTGGTAGTGCCGCTGCCAATAAAGCAAGGCTCGATTTTAGATGGGACATTTTCCCGTGTCTTTAAAATAAACAGATCAAGTACTGGTATTAGTATATTCTAGATTATTTTGGTTACCTTCATGATTACATATAAATTGAACAGATTTTGTGCAAAAACCTACGAAAAGATGGAGTGTGACAATTTAATTCATCATTGACAATCAACTACAACAGTAACTTTCATATAAGACGAACGAGGAATTTGCAAATTAAAATGTTTGATCATCTGTGAAATAGATTAATGCCTCCTGTATTCTTCACTTCTTATTTTGATCCGTTTTAGGGTGAACAATATGCAAATACATGGAAAATATATTCTTGCAAGGTAGCTAAAACAGTTTAAATCAATTGCCATAGGTTAGTGACAACTTAATTTAATAAGTTATGTATATTCCTATAGTGATATATTTAATGATACAGTACACCCTCTTTAGTTTCTCTATACATCTTGTCACTGCATAAGCATGAAAACATTATTATTGTGTATTATTCAGAGATGATCGAATCTTATCAGCAGGACCTTGTTGTCAAACAGTTATTACTGATCAAGCCATCCTGGTTAAATAAGTTTCAATAAATCAATAAATCAATAATTAATTACATAAGTAAATAAATAAAGGAATAAATAAATAAATAAATAAATAAATAAATAGATAAATAAATAAATAAATGAATAAAAAATAGAAAATATATAAATTATCCTGATATCCTGAAGAGAAATGTTGTACACTCTTTTTGCTTTGTCCAAGTGCATGGCATTTTAAGGGCTGAATTTAGTGATGTGAAGATGGGAGCCGTGAATTCGACAGGTCATGAAAATTGATATAGCATTACATCGTGGCGCCACGGTTGGTCAGCGGACGGTCTGGTATATAACAACTACGGTTACACAACGCTGGCATCTCTAAAACAGATGTACATGTAGTCCAGTCATTTTAGCCTAAAATTTGGCCAAACTTCAAACAAATTGCAACAGAATTTTTTCCACCACAGTGCATTTCTTTGAGGTCCCTAGAACGCCATACTAAAAGTCCCAAAATATCCTAATAGGGGAAAGACATCTAATTTGCATAAATCCAAAATGGCCGCCATATGGCTTATATTATGCCCATATCTTTGCACATGGAAACCACATAAATAAATTATGGTGTCCATACCTATGTTTCTGAGATCATGGAATGCAAATATGATACAATTATAAACTTTTAAATATTCTGGCATACATAATTTGCATAAATTTGCATATAAATGGATTCAAAATGGCCGCCATGTAGCCCATTGTAGCCTATGTTTTAACATAATAATCATGTATAGTACATTTTTATGTCTAAGATGGTTTTTGCAGGTAGAAGAACGGATTGTATAATTAATGACAATTTTCCAGTCGTTATACCGACATATACGCCTAATTTGCATAAAAATGCATATGAATTATATGTTCAAAATGGCCGACATCTACCCTATTTATGACCATATCTGGGGACATGAAACCTGTAGAAAGCAAATTCCGGTGTCTATACCCATGTTTGTTAGGTCAAGGAATACAATAGTGATATCAGTAGTAACTTTTTAGCATTCTAATATACATACTTTGCATAAATTTGCATATAAATTCATGCAAAATGGCTGCCATATGGTCCCTCATATGGCCATATCTCCGTACAGTACATTACACATGACATGTCCTCTGTCACACCAATTATCCTCATATCACCTCTAACAACGTCCATGAAATTCCCTATTTAATCACCCTCCCTCTGCACCATTTCCAAACATAATTTTTATATTCCCTTATACTCAGCATCTCTCCTGGATATGCCCAAACCACCACACTTTTGATTCCCTCTCTCATTTTATCCCGAAACCTTGCAACGTTTGGTGTCCCTCTCACAAAGTTATTTCTAATTGTTGTTCATTGTTCAACCCTGGGACATTTAACTCTTCTTCCTGTCTTTTGTTAACTCAAGGCAGTAAATCATATAACTGGTCTGTATCCTCCCCTTTGTTATGGAAGATACCCTGTCACTCTCCCCCACGCCATGATTCTCTTCTTCTTTCCCCCTTTGCAGTCCCATTCCGCCCATTGAGCCCAAGTATTTAAAGTCCTCTACATTTGCTACCTCTACACCTTGATGTTTCACCATACCTGCAGCTGCTACCTCATTTACACACATGCACTTTGTTTGTCCAGCTAACTTTCACTCCCCCCCCCGTCTCTGTCTTTCTCCAGAACATACTTCAAGCTCTCTAAGTTTCCCCAACCTGCTCCTTGCTCTTATAGCATATTACAATGTCATTTGTGAACATCTGGTCGGCGGAGACTCCATTCTCACCTCATTTTGTCAGCCTGTCCATCACCATTGCAAACAAGCAAGGACTAATTAACACTGAACCTTGGTGCAATCATGGAGGTAGAAGAGAGATCACTCTTCTACCTCCATGGTGCAATCCAACTCTCATTTTGAACCATTCATGAACACCTACTGCACACGTCGTGACTGTCTCACATGCTTCATACATATCCTGCACCATCACCTAACACTACCCCCGACTCTCTCCAACATACCATAATTCCTATCTGGGCACCCTATCATGCCCTGTTCGAGATCCACAAGCACACATTGCAGCTCTTTTTGCCCCTCTCTCTATTTCTCCATGAGCATCCTCAATGCAAATATTGCATCCGCAGTGCTTCTACCTGGCATGAAACTCCCTCACAAATTTGTCACTTCTTTGTCACCGTATCTTCCACAACTCTTTCCAAGAGTATGATTCTTCACCATTATTTCTCTATAATTACTATAACTCTGCACATCACTCTTATTCTTTCAGAGTGGCAACAATATGCTTTTCTGCCGGTCTTCTCGAATCCTTTCACTCTCCAAGATCCCATTAAACAGCTTCACGAACCCCGCTCCCATGTAACCCAAACACTTCCATGCCTCGATATTGTCTGGACAAACTGACGATCCATTTTTCATTCTGCTCATTGCCGATCTCACTTCCTTATTACTGATTTAGGTCGTACTTCCTTATTAAATTTGTTTGTAGCATCTATCCTCTCCCCCCTCTCCCATTTCTTCCTTTGCACTTTCTTAAAATATTCTGTGGAAAACACACTCTTAATCAGTCAAAACATTTCGTTTTCATCCTCTATTAACCCACCTACAACATGTCTTTCCCTTCCCTCTCTCACTGTTTAGACTAATCAATACATATTATTTCCCCTCCTTTGTGTCAAATTTATCATAATAAATCATCATATGGCTCACCCTTTGCTTTTGCCAACTGCTTTCTTCAACTCATGATGTGACCCTTGTTTACTTTCAGTCGATCTCCCTGCTTATCCCGCTTCTTCTTTGCCCTTCTCCTATACGGTCTCCATTACGTCCTCATTCCATCATCATGTCTCTTTGTAGCCCTCCTTCTTCCAGATGATACCCTGAAAAACTTTTCTACCTTATCTCTTTACAACTTCAGCTACATCCACCTATTCTTCCAAATCCATTCTCTTCCATTTCCTTACAAACCTTCTCTCGGAACTGTGCGCAACTTTTTTTTCTCCTAGTTTTTACCACTAACTTTCAACCATTAATGTCCGTGACTGTTTCTCTCCCAATTCCAAGCTCACTTTAAATATCACT
>JZLH01S0603006.1:66816-87066 GCA_001188425.1 Eucidaris tribuloides | reverse complement strand
CCAAGTCCAAATTCCGCTATTTTATCCAAAACGGCTGGAAAACAAGTCTAGTTAAATGGATGTGAGCAGAGTGTGTGTGTTGTGAATATACATGTTACGGGGCCCGTATTTTGCCTTCGCGAAGCTTCGAAACCACTCCGCGCTGTGTGCATTAAAATACCATAGAACTGAGGATCGCACGTGGCCAGTGTTGGCATAGGCCCGTCAATCTGTATGCATCGTCAGTGGACGGAAATCGCATACACTCAATGCTAGCACAGGGAAATCTCATTGCGTGCTTGGTTACGTACGATCGCGAGTGAATCAACCAGTTCACGTGTTCGGGATGTTTAGAAATTTAGTGTTTGGAACTTGTTGGTGTTTAGATTCTGGAATTACGGTACTGGAAATATTTCTGTGACTTTCAAAATGTCTGATGAACATAAGTGTGTGATCGTTCAGAGGGTTGACTTTGGATATCGATGAGGATAAAAAGTGCAGCAACACATTTCTAATGCGTGGAAACGGTCGGACCAGCCTGGGGCTGCCGGCTGGGTGGAATACACCGTGAATCGTGATGGGCATAATGCAGCCGTTGCAGCGGCTGGGCGATAGCATCAGGAAGATTAAAGTTGCTATGAGTATTCTTTGTGAAAGAAATCAAGTATGGATCACATACAAGAAAAGCGTAGTTTGTGCAGCATGTGACCAAAACATCCATCTGAATCTTTTAAACACAATGCTTCCTGGTAAGCAACAACATGTAAAACTAAGTAAGCAATACTTATTAAGGTCAGTCTTCAAATTCTTAGTTGGCTGGATCATGATTTAAGTGAATTGAGCTTATGAAATTCATTATTCATAGCCTAAAAATACAGAGACATGTTTTGATTCCTTAGCTTTGTGAGATCTTTCTAATTCTATTTCTCAGTTCATCATTTTATTTTATTTATCACACTAGTCAAGTTCAAGGATTGTGCCACTCATGCACATGCATACATGTTAAAAAATGTGAGCATGTTATCCTCAAATTGTTATTCTATTTCCTGACACATATGGGAGGTACATGAAAGATGAAAGGGTTTTTTTCCTCAAAAATAAATGTAGAAATAAACTTAAAAAAAGACACTTGAATTAATTGCATGAGACTGATGGATGTTGTGCGATAATGCTTGCAAAAATAGGGCGTAGAGTCTAGATATCTACATTCTTTACAAAAATTCTAAAAGAATGAATAGGGTTGAATAAACAGTCAACTGTTCTCCTTCAAAAACCAAAATGAAACTAGAGACTTTCAAAAGAGCGCATAAAGACATTCAAGAGCACGGTGATAAGCAAGATACCTCTAAGAAAGAAAAGACAAGAAGTAAATACGTAAGGTAAATTTTCAGCTTTTTTCAGCTATTTTTTTCAAACCCCACTCACAGGCCTGTTTGACATTGTTTTCTGATGTCTGGGGTGGCAATAGAATATTTGGTGAATGATTGACACACACAAAATTGATCGACCAAAACTGTACTTGTGCTTTAAAGGCACTGTATAACAGTGTTTCCAGTTTAAAAAAATCTGAGCTGCATGATTCCACATGCTACCAGTGTCTCTGACATGGTCTGAAATTGAAGCCCTGAAAAAATTTAAAACGATCAGTAAGTGCTTTAAAAAAGTAAAAATCATTGAGAGACCATTCCAGCTTTCCCTCATAGACTGCTGTGTTGCAGAATTTCGTATCGCCCGATAGGAAATTAATGTGCCAATTTGTATGTGCAAATATTGTACTAGTGACAGCATTACTGTCCAAACTTGTGTGTTCTAAGGTGTTTATTTGTCCATTCAAACACTGTCAGATATGTCAGATAGCAAAGTTCGACAATTTTTTAAACGTGTCTTCCACAGTGTTATATAGCGTCTTTAATGTTCTTTGACTCATCATATTTCAGGTTTAGGAATAAAAGAGGGCAGTCATGGTCCAGCCTGTTCCAGAGCACATGAACTTCCCTCAGGAAGAAGAGAAGATCCTACAACTATGGAAGGAACTGGATGCATTCCAGTCTTGTCTGAAACAATCCAAGGGGAAGCCAAGGTGGGTCAAACTAAACTCCTCACAAAGTTTGGAAAACTGAGTAGTTTTGGATTTTTCATGGAGATAGGTGTAGCTGTTGATCCAACTCATTTCAAAATGTATTCCACCCAAACATTCCATACAAACCTTTCTGTGCTCGAAAGGTACTAGAGTAGGACCATCCAATGAAGTACCCTCCATTTCAGTGACCAACACCAGTGACGAGAGGAACATAAGCAGCAGATGTTTTACATATCTACACCCAAGTAATCCAAACATACTTCATTAAAAAGTACTGGGAATTTATATTTTTCATGAGAAATGCATTTCTGTAGATTTTTGTGGACAAAATTAATGGAGAGTAATGCACCCATGACATTACACATTTACCAACTTATAAAAGGTTTGGTAAAGATTTCATGAGTTTACTCAAAACATTGAAAAATGATATCTCTTTAATGGATTATCCAGTTTTGTCAAAATTTTCACTGTTGGGTTTCCTTAAATATCCTGCATTTAATGAAACCACTTCATTTTGGAGTTCAGTTTCCTTTCAAATATATTCTTTAAAAAGTGCTTAGACTTATACAGATTTGTATTTGTATATTAAGTTTGACCTTGCATAGTTTTTGGTCATGTGTGGTGTAACGAATTCACTTTTGGTATACATGTACCTCAAATAGATTTAACTAATATACAAACATGTCTGAATGTATTTTATTCTAGGTACGCATTTTATGATGGTCCTCCATTTGCCACCGGTTTGCCTCATTATGGACATATCCTCGCTGGTACCATCAAGGATATTGTGACAAGATACGCCCATCAGAGTGGATTCCATGTCGAGCGTCGCTTTGGTTGGGACACTCATGGCCTTCCTGTGGTGAGAAAATCGAATTCTTCTTTCATGTCCATCATCAATGGTATAGGGCAGCTATTTTCTCACAGTGGAGAGCCCTCTCATTAGTAGCCAGCCGATCCTTCATACAGCTTTGTTCATCCAGTAGCAGAATTGAGTACTGAGTATAGACTCAGTAACAAGCCAGCAGGCCAAAAAATCAAAATATTTGTACCTGTTTCAGTGTATTCCAGAGTTTCTTTTGTATTGAACCCAATGGCAATCTACAAGGGCTCTTATGCAATGTACAGGGGCTCTTTTAGGGCCCTGCACTTTTATTTTCTTTGCTTTTACTGGCCATTTCAAAGTAGGTAGATGACATAAAACTCTATTGAAAGATTATTCGAACATTCACCAAACATGAAGATCATTTTCAATTGATAGGTTTCAGGTAACCTTTTTACAACAGTTTGCTGCAGGACCATAATCAATTTATTCTAAGTACTTATGAGGAGATCCCATTTTTATGTAAGCAATAGTTGTGATGCAAAAATAATATTTCACTATGATCACTAGCATGTTGGCATTATTAATTCAGGGATTAACAGGGGTTTTTTTTTTTGGGGGGGGGGTGGAAAAAGGGCTTCTTGGCGAATATTGAAATGATTGGGGTTAATGTACATCATCATTGTGAGTGAGCTACCCAGTTAGAAAATATGTGCCTGCCAACTGCTTGTATTAATTAGGAATATTTCTATTTCGGGGAAAAGAAAAGAGCAATTTTAACCCATTTGTTCATATTTTTGTACAAATTAGTCTGTAGTAATGTATAAGAAATTCAGGAATATTAATTTTTTCAAAAAAAAAATTGTTCCTATTTGTTGGCTTTCACAATTGGCAGGTATAGAAATATAATTGGTTTTGCACTTTTGAGTTCATCATCATGTACACTTTGTTCATATCTGTGCTTCATTTTGATTTGCTCAGGAATATGAAATCGACAAGAAGCTGGGCATCACTGGACCCGACGACGTCCAGAAGATGGGCATAGAAGCCTACAACAATGAATGCCGCAAGATTGTATCTCGATATGCAGGGGAATGGGAGGTAAGCATTGCTCATTCTCACACCTTAATGAAAAAAAAAGAGAAAGATTTATTTATTCAGTTGAATCGGTGAATTCACAAAGGGCCCAAATACCCTTTTGTTTACATGTGAACTTGTGGCCTTAATGAATTCACCAATTCAGTTATGACCTTGACCCTTCAGTTGTGTACATGATTTGATACCATGTGTGTTAGAATTGGATAATATCTTTGGACATGCAACTGAAGCTTCCATTAAAGGCAGTGGATCTCATTTGCAAACATCCCTGCAGACCAGGAAAAGATAACCCATGCCCTTGGGCTATTGATGAAGGGCATGTCTGTGAAATCTGGGGGTCAGTGATTACCTATAATTTGAAAAATGCGAAAGATAAACAGTAGCCGCTTAGTGTACGACATATGGTAGGAATTTTTTCCTCGCGAGAAAAAAATTCAAATCAGAGTTTAACGGTCACTATAATTCCACTAAAACTGAGTTTTTAGCTTCTATATTTTGCTGAAGGTTCCCAGATGGCATTTTCTTCTAAATGTCATTGTATTTTCACAATGTTAATTTTTAGGCATGAAAAGAGATCCCCTGCCTTTAAGATATGTAACAACTCCTTTCTATTTGAACTTTCTTCCTTGTACATGTATAAATATTAAGCCCCTGTCTCACTACTGCGGGCAAGCGTTGCGTGTGACTTGCAGGGAACAATTTTCCAGCACACAGGATAATTTATGCGGGCGGACAAAAATTTTGATGAGTTTCGCGTGTATCCTACCTCCTGGACGCGTGCTGCTTCCTTTCTTCTTGCATGTATTCCGTGCGACTTGCATGTCAGGCCGTGGGAGGCGCGCGAGAGCTTCGACACAGATCCGTGTTAGTTACGGGTGACATACGGGCACTGCGAGGTATACCTGCGTCACAAGTGCGTGTTACCTGCGTGGGAGTTGCCTGCGAGGTGCGATCCTGGGTAAAACTTGCAGGGAACCATTTTTGCTACCCGTAGTGGCCGCAAGTCACAAGCAGGTAACCTGGGTAAAACTTGCAGGGAACCATTTTTGCTACCCGTAGTGGCCGCAAGTCACAAGCAGGTAACCCTCGACTAAACAGCCGCAAGGCAGTAATTGACCCTCAACATGCACACAATTTGCTCGTATGACTGACCAGCTACACGGATGTTGGCAGTACCGACACCGTTCCTTGCCAGTAAGACACCCGTATTATGCTCGTGGAATGCCCGCAGATGACACGCGTTTCGGGTGCATAGCCAAAGATCCACGGGCAACCTATGTACTTCAAACGGGTTAATTGTCTGTGACTTGCGGCCGCTACGGGCCTCTTACTGGTGTTCTGCGTGGCCCTTGCGGGCAATCCCCCTGCGGCTCACCCGCAACAAGTTTTGAGCATGCTCAAAACTTGGCTGCGGGTAATCGGACTTGCGTGCGCACCTCCGGGCAACTACGTGCTAGGTACTGTCAGGTGCGGGCCATCTGCGGGGACCTGCGGGTAGCAAAAATTGTTCCCCGCAAGTCACACGCAACGCTTGCCCGCAGTAGTGGGACAGGGGCTTTAACATTTAAAACCATAAATCAAATTTATAATACTTCTAAAAAAAAGACAAATTCTATGGAATTCCCACCATCTTTTAAACCTCAGAAAAGATCCCATCATATTATAGTCATTGAGTTTGGATTATGTTGTAGATGATTTTTTAATGACAATGTGAAATAGTTGAGCTCATAACTTTGCAATATGCTACTATTTCAGCTCTATGTCGTGCAGTTCACATAATAATTTTGATGGAATTACACATCGCAGCTATGTGAATTAGAAACACAAAGTAACTTTATTGGTTTGTCCGCACTCTTACAGGAAATCGTAACTCGCCTTGGTCGCTGGATTGACTTCAGGAACGACTACAAGACAATGTACCCTTGGTTTATGGAGAGTGTCTGGTGGGTCTTCAAACAACTCTATGACAAGGGTCTTGTATACAAGGGTTTCAAGGTACAAAAATCTAAATAAAATACATGCATACATAAATACATGTACAAAAGTAAATAAATAAATAAATGAATAAATACAGATATACTTAAATACTTAAGTATATAAATGTAGATTTACGAAATAGTTTGTCCCATCATGAAAAGATAATGTCCAACAATATATTTTCATGAAGGAAATGCATGATTTTAACCCATTGGAGACTAAGAATGAGATATCTTTGACTGGGGTTTATGGAGAATACATGGGGAAATCAAATTGTCTCCAATGGGTTAAGAGTACATAGAAGATTTTGCAACATGAATGGTGCAACAAAAAGATTAAGGCTTTACTTAGTTATGAATATGGTTACATAATTGTAATTTTTGAGGTGTCAGACTATTATTTTTGTGTCATTTAATTTCTATATTGTGACAAAAGCAATAGTAATAGTTAGGGATATACCACAACGTGGAAACTTGTCGGTGTCTAATATTTTCTGTACCCATTGGAGACTGAGAATATGATATCTCAGGCTGAGATCTATTCTGAATGTGTGTTATATTGAAATCAACTTGTCTCCAATGAGTTAATATTTTAGAACATAACACATGTTCTCAATTCAGATTATTTTATATTGTTATATTGCCAAGTACATTTGTGTGTATAGTGTGAAAAAATTTGGTTTCTATATCAATGGAGTAAAGATGCTAAAATAATAAGGGGTTGTTTTTGTCTGGCTTTTTTAGTGACCTTCTCCAAGGGTCAAATTATGCAACCATTCTAATTACTAAGGCTCGAGTGTTTATTCTGCTAATTTTTTTTCTGTCCTCTTCCTAGGTGATGCCATTCTCCACTGCATGTAACACTCCCCTGTCCAACTTTGAGTCTGGTCAAAACTACAAAGATGTTGTAGATCCAGCAGGTAATTCAGCATGTCATATTTTTTATGCCTCCGCATCGAAGTTGACAGAGGCATCATGTTTTCGGGTTGTCCGTCTGTGCATGCATGCGTCCGTCCGTTCATTACTGGTTCTCGTTACTGTTGTGGGTACCATTATTGCTACTATTCTTGTCATTGTCATTCCGTTTGTCAATACCTGCGTAGGAAATACACTGGGGCTGAGGGTGATTTAGCCCCCAAAATAAAAAAAATAGCCCCCTAAAATCACTAAACAGCCCTCAATTTTCCTCATAGGGTTGAATGTATAACATACTAAAATTTACTAACTTGGGCTTGAAATTAGCCCCGAAAAATAAAATTTGTTTTCTGCCCTGATCGAGACAGTTGGTACAAGATTTAAGTTTAACATGCTTTTGTTTCTTTTCTCTTTAATCTTTTGAAATACTTTTGTTCATATATCTTTGTATCGAGTAGAGTACCAAATGCATGTGTTCTGTCAAACTAAGCAATTATCTCAATACTGGCAAATCGATTTATACGGAGTGTTCCACACATTAATTGCAAAAGATTATATTATTCTAGTTTTTTACTTTTTACTGTTTTCATATTATCTGTAGTGGCTCCTTTGAAATTGGAGATTTTTAATTGTTCTGTAGTTATACTGAAAGTGATGACTGTGAAATGTGGCCTTCGAAGGCTAGACTGCTTGGCAAGAAATAGAGAGTTGATGTTGCTGATATCTATCACAGAGAATAATCCCCACATACCATACATCTTTTTATGCAACTGACATTAGTTTCTGGAGTCAGTTAACAAGAAATAATCCTAGTCTGTAACCCTATGGGGACGACGTTCTTTTACAGAAGCCCAGTACATCTCACACCCAGAAACCATTTTCTTTATTTATACAGGTCATGATGTGTACTTAATGGTACGGAGTCATTTGTAGGCAATATAATCTTCGTTTGGATGTGGAGGTGAAAACATTTTCCAGGTTTTTGTGGAAGCCAGTCGTCTCTGAATGTGTCATGTGCTAGGCTTCTGTATGAGCCTGTTTTCCCCAAGGGATTAAAAATTGTGTTCATGATTTGCACCATCAACAATGAGAACATCAAGGAATTAAACTGAAATCATTCATATAGTGAGGATTCACAGATATAGAAATGTTCACTTCTTACAAGCTTTAGAGCAGGAAAGTCAGTATTTGCAAAAGTAAAAACTATAACAGAGTCACGGATATGGAATTTTACAACATGTTTTGAATTTGAAGTAAACATGCAGTTATACCAGTCTGGCTGCCAGGTATGATTCATATATCATGCAGTGAAAATTATTAAAATCATAGAATTTTGTTTGTTTGTTTGTTGTTTTTCTCAAATTACAAGTAATTAAATGTAGACTTAACAAACCTCTCTAAGAATTGTTCTTCCTTTGTAGAATCATGTTTTTACACAACAATGTAAACTTACATATTTACTTGACTGTCATGTTTTAAATGCTTTCCATGAAACAAAACAAAAAAGTAGGTTTCTCTAATGTACCAATTTCCTGTAAGATAGATTTGTCTACAAGGCTGCATCATCATCTCAAAATTTGAAATTTACAAATTGCAATCATTTTATGTATATCTTTCACTATCTCTGTTATCTTTTCCCGCCAGTGATCGTCAGTTTCCCCCTGGACGATGAACCCGGTGTCAGTATGATAGCATGGACTACCACCCCCTGGACCCTGCCCAGTAACTTGGCCCTGTGTGTCCACCCTGGGGATGGACTACGTCAAGATCACCCACAAGAAGGACGGCCAGGTCTATATCTTGATGGAGGCACGGCTGGCGGCGCTCTTCAAGAAGGAGGACGAGTACAGGGTGATGCAGAAGTGAGTTCAGTCAAATGTCCAAAGTTCCTGATGAATTGAGCACTCTGGAGGGAAAATAGCCAAATGATGTCACAATTTCAAGAGAAAGATATTTAAATTTACAAAGTTTATATGATGATGTGATAGTGGCAGTTTAACTCTTTATGTATAAAATGGTAGAGTACTTTCTTAATCATGTACAGAGTATCAAAAGGTGCATGGACTCTGAAACTGAAGCCCAATGTATATATTTGATTTTTTAATAAATTGACATCTGCGCCTCGTGGGGGCCCAATTCATAACTTCAAGCTAGATCAGGTTTACTGTTTTGCAGTCAGATTTTGATATATTTCTGACCACATCTTTCCGTCTCCATTTTTGTTATAATGATCTTCCTATTGCAATTATGACATCTTTATAAGTTGGTATGAGATTTACAAACATCCAAATGAAAATCGGTTTACTTTTGTGTTAAAATTCAGGTCTATACTAAGTTTGGGCAAAAATGGCATTAATTGATTATAACTTGTTGACAGAAATATACAAAGTCCTTTGTTACCTTGGACTTTTCAAATACAACATTTTGTGTCACAGTCCATATATGATCCATGTTTTATTAAAATCTCAATCTCTACAACTGTTTACCCAAATGCACACAATCGCATAAACACACACACTCAAATTGGCAAATCTTTCACATTGTAAACAGTATCCATTTCATGGAGTGTTTGTTACCGGTTACTCCTTTATTATTACTTGTATCATTTTGTGTTCATTTTGTCAATTTCAGATTTAAAGGTGTCACTCTAAAGGGCAGGAAATACAAACCACTGTTCCCATATTTTGAAAAGGTAAGGAAAACAAAGCTGATCATGGTAATTATGCCAAAATGTAGAATAACTCCTGCATTTAATTTTACCCTGGTATCATTCTGTGACATACCAACAACAACAAAAAACCAACAAACTCAGCATTAATCATTGTTTACTTACTTCAAATATTATGAATTGCATAACACTTGACAGAATGCTGCCAGCAACACTTGAATATCTACAAAAATGAGGAATTTTCAAATAATCACTGAATAAAGCTGTTTTTACAGGGGGGGGGGGGTTTGAATCCCAGCATGTTGTGGTTCTGTATGTCATCTTAAACTTATATTTCTTTTGTACCCATCTGTTTTCCACTTTGTCAATGTTGTTTCTTATGTATTAGCTTATATCACTGTTTGCTTCTACGTAATCAAACTAAATGATTTTTTGATGAAACCAGCTTATACTATCATGCATATTCTTCTTGTTGCTGCTATTTTTATGATATTTACTGCTGTTTGTTGGAGTGTGGATTTAATTAAGGATAACATATCTTTTGTTGCCTCTCAGCTAAAAGCAACGGGAGCCTTCAAGATTGTAACTGATAACTACGTCACAGATGACAGTGGAACAGGAGTAGTACATCAGGCTGCCTACTTTGGTCAGGTAAGCTGATCATGTAGTTGTCTAATTTCTTTTATTTTGAGAAACTGATGATATAATGACTCTTTTTTCTATGGAATGTAAGCTAGGTTTGTTCCTATATTTTGTTAAAGGAATTGGCATGTGCTGAATTTCCAAAGATTTAATGTACATCATTCAATCTAGATTATATCAAGACTTGTTGCAGATTAGAATCACAAGATTTGTTAATTAGATATCTTGGATAATTGGCAGTATCGAAAATTATTTAATCATCTATGGTGTGTAAATAAATCCCCAGGGTTCAAGTAGTTGCTATTTTTTATCCCTGTGGCACAGTAAGATTTGACAATATATTTTTTTTAAACTATCAGTCATACAGACATAACAAAATTATTGTATATCAGAGCTAACAAATTTGAAGTTAAAATAAGTAATTTAATTCATCTATAAATTTTCACAACATAATTACTACAGCACAAATTAAGATTTGGATTAATTTATGATTGTAAACTTTGTAGTAACAGTTTCGTAAACATATTTCAGAAATCTTGTTTTTTGTTTTGTATGTGTGTACTAAAAAAGTAGAGGATTACGTATACAGCAATTAAAAGATTTCACATTTATGAACAAAATGATGTACTTGACAAATAAAAAATAAAGAAACTGGACTTTAGAAAGACAAAATATTGTCCATTTCAATCACAAGTAAGTCCAGTTTCTTCAATTTATAATTCATCAAGCACACTATTCATCAGACCATTCGTGGGCAAAGTTACACAAGTTTTAGTTGAACTTACACACACATGTTTGTTTTTATGGTCACATAGGATGATTACAGGGTTTGCCTGGAGCATGGTGTCATTACCAAAGAGATGGTAGTGTGTCCGGTGGATGCCAGTGGACGTTTCACCAGTGAAGTGACTGATTTTGCTGGGCAGTACGTGAAGGTCAGTCACTAAGTATTATAGCAATCATCATCTTTTAAATACTGTAAAATGCTGTTCTGTTCCAAGCATTAAAGGTAAATGACATGATTGGGGGTAGTCCTCAACTTGAGCTGAAACTATTTTAGAATCAATAAACTATGCAAGGATTCTATTGTGAAAATCTTGTAGTTAAACGTTGAATCATTCTAAAATTACTAATGTCAATATCCCTCGTGGTAGGCAATCCTGCTGTGTGGCTCTCTATGGGTCCTATTTTTATCGTGCCCCGATAAAATTTAAATACTAATATGTTCATGCTTGATTCTCCTTAAGTAAACAAGTTAGAGACAAATCCTTCTAGCTGGGAGACCACTCCAGCTAGTGTATAGTTGGTATATATTTCAACTGATTTGGTTTTTGAGGCATTTTCAAGTGTTCCCAATCATGTCACTAACCTGTAATAAATCTGTATCAAGTAGAGTATGAGCATACCTTACCCTCCCACTATTAGCTAAAAAAAAAAGATATATCATGCATGACCTGAATACTTAATTTACTGTAGATTCAAGACACAGTTATTTTTATCAACTATTCTTTAAACATTTGATATTAACACTTTTTCTTAGCAGTAAACTTGGCCTTACATTCTATTCAACACAACCTTGAAATTCATGATTGATGTTATTTAAATGATTATGAGTATGATTTTGAGAATCATGAAGATTCTGAAGGCTAGCTGATAACTTAAGATATCCTTTTTTCGCAACTGTTCATTCCATTTTTTTTAAAAAGTCTATATTTGAGCTTTGCATGATTCCGCCACTCATGTTTATGTATGTTTTATGTAATTTGTTTTGTCACAAATTGTATTTTTTAATGTTGTTATTTTGAAAGTGGAAATAAATGAACTGAACTGAACTGAACCATTAAAACCACCACTGAAATTAGAGGAAAATGATGACTACTTCCTGCTTCTTTTAAACTGTAAGAGTGACAAAATACTTTGTTTATTGCACTTAAAACATTTATGCTTGACCCCTCTCAAAATGATTCCTAACAGGATGCCGACAAGCACATCATGAAGATGCTGAAGGCCAACGGACGTCTGGTGGACAGCAGCAGCTGTAAGCACAGCTACCCCTTTCTGTTGGCGGTCGGACACGCCCCTCATCTACAAGGCTGTGCCCAGCTGGTTCATCAGGGTGGAGACCATGGTGGAGAAACTACTGGCCAACAACCAGGTCACATACTGGTGAGAACAAGAGATTAGATGTATTAAAACCTTGGTTCGTAAGTGGCAGTCCATGGGATCGCAATCTGTCCATGAGACAATTCAGTCTGGCCTGCCAAAAATATTGAGAAAAAAATAATAAATAATAACATTTCAAAACTTTACTGAAATTGGACAGTCAAAAAATTGTTGTACTACATTATAGCAGAATTTCTCTGTCTCCAGGTCCAAGGCCCTTGTACATGTTTAAATTCTTCTGTGTACTGAGATGACTTTGCTTTCTAATTGGAGTATGTATATACTATAATACAACATCAAACCAATCAAATTTTGGGTTTGTTCATGTGCATATGTGAATAAGCACTTGCAAACAAAAATTTTAAGTCCAAGTGTATATGTATGCTTTTATGAGTGCCTTCTATCATTCTTTTGTGTGTTGCATTTGGTTATTATGAAAATTGTCTGTTGCTTCCAAGGATCTTTCACATGAGAATCCATAGCCTTTTCTCAGCCGTAATGCCTATCACAACACGTAAAATTTGTATATTCAACAAAAATATTTACATCAGCAAAGAGATATGGAAAGTGTGTGCATAATCTTCTTCACCTTTTCTTATCGTTTTGGGGATTGACGTAAACATGTACTTTACCTCACACTTCAGGGTCCCAGAGTTCGTGAAGGAGAAGCGGTTTGCCAACTGGCTGCGAGATGCCCATGACTGGGCAGTGTCTAGGAATCGCTACTGGGGAACCCCCATCCCTCTGTGGGTCAGTGAGGACTCCCAGGAGATTGTGTGTGTTGGATCCATCCAAGAACTCCAGGAATTAACTGGGGTAGAAGTTACTGACCTACACAGGGAAACGTGAGTAGGTTGATATTGGGGGGGGGGGGAATGGGTGTCCCTTTAATTCTTAATGTGCCACTTTTTTTAGAAGATTATTGGGTTAAATGTAGGGTTCTTCTTCAATTCGCAGTTTTGGCTCAATAGGCACACTTCTTTCATGTACAAAAGGGGTGAATGACTGACTGGACACACCAGAAGGGTATTGTATTGAGTAAGAGGAGGTGGTTAGTTATGTAAGTTAACCCCTACTCATTGTCTTCAGTGTATTTCTTCATCTGTGCAAATTTGCAAATGAAGCAAGCCAAGGGTTATGGGGGACTCATACTTTAGTCATGGAAAATCCTGGAAAATGCATAAATATGAAGCAATCGTAGAAAGTCATGGAAGTCTCATAAATATGTATTCAAGAAATCATGAATAAAGTAACATATTTTTGGCCTTTTTGAAAGTGATCAAATCTACTAGATTTTTTTTCAGCAGATTTTTTGCTGTGAAATAGTAACTGCTAGTTTTATTACGAGGTGAAGATTACAAATCGTTAGAGGCCCTGCCCTTCGCTGCCCACTGCAGCTAAAGCTCTGCTAGCTTGTTAATATATTAATATCTGTGTCAAATTGTGTGTTTTTATGGGACTGTCATATCTGTTTTATTTCTAGCGTTGACAAGCTGACTATCCCCTCCAGACGCCCTGGCATGCCACCCCTACGTCGAGTGTCTGAAGTGTTTGATTGCTGGTTTGAGAGCGGAAGGTAAGATGACAAACTTTTTCTGAGCAAATACCACATTTCATTTTTTTATGCCTCCTCCCCGTAAGGGAGCCGGAGGCATTATGTTTTCGGGTTGTCTGTCCGTACGTCCGTAACTCCGTGTGTCCGTACGTCCGTGCGTCCGCACTTTCTTGTGAACAAGATTACTTAAGTACCGCTTGAGGGATTTTAATGATACTTGGACCAAGGATGGACCACTAGGCAAGGATGAATTGATTAGATTTTGGGACAAATCCATCAAGGGTCAAAGGTCAAAGGTCAATGAATTTAACCCTAAAATGCCATTTTCTGCCTATAACTCCAATTAGGAGTGCTCACTGTTGATATAATTTGGTGGTTAGGTTAAGAAACAAAAGACAAATATTTTGCTAGAGTCACAGGGGTCAAAGGTCAAGGTCAATGAACTTTGCTCCCAAAATGCCATTTTCTGCGTATAACTCCAGTTAGGAGTGCTCACTGTTGATATAATTTGGTGGTTACATGTAGGTTAAGAAACAAAAGACAAATATTTTGGTACAGTCACAGGGGTCAATGGTGAAGGTCAAGGGTCAAAGGTCAATTTGCACTTTGTCCCAAAATGTAATTTTCTGCCTATAACTCCAGTTAGGATTGCTCGCTGTTGATATAATTTGGTGGTTAGGTTAAGAAACAAAGACAAATATTTTGGTAGAGTCACAGGGCGTCAATGGTCAAGGTCAAGGGTCAAAGGGTCAATGAACTTTGTCCCAAAATGCCATTTTCAGCCTATAAAATCAGTTAGGAGTGCTCACTGTTGATATAATTTGGTGGTTAGGTAAGAAACAAAAGAAAAATATTTTGGTAGCGTCACAGTGGTCAAAGGTCAAAGTGATGAGTACATGTGAAAAAAAAAGATAAATAATTTCATGCAGATGAATAGGTCAAAGGTTGAGGTAAGATGACCTTGTTCTGGAAGGTTATACATGTATTTAGTATTTGATCTATTGAAGGTCATTTGTCAGTAAACTGTTCCCATCATCTGTACAGTTACTTGGTTCCTTGAAAGTCGATAGCGATCATACTATGAGCCAGTTTTATGTGCTACATGTATAGTGGGCGGAGGCATACCCATTGACTGGGCGCAGTCAAACTTTTCTAGTTTGATATCATTTCATTTGTTTTCCACAGAGCAGAGTAAGTATAGTAACAATCAATTAACGTACATGACAAAAGAATACCTCAAAATACAATAATGTCCTTTCCATATGCATACATGTTTGTCTTAATCACTTTAAAATATCTACCCATAAAAAAGTTGAAACATTCAATCAACAATGTCTTGTAGTTTTACAAGTTTAAGTCCTATCATTTCCTCAAATGTGAGTCTTGTTTTGCTTATTATCTCACACAGCATGCCATATGCCCAGCAGCATTATCCCTTTGAGAACAAGAAGGAGTTTGAAGACAGCTTTCCTGCAAACTTCATCGCTGAAGGCATCGACCAAACAAGAGGATGGTGAGAGAAAATCATGACATTTTGATAGCAATATTGGCACAAGCAATTTGAGGCCTCATATGATAAGATTTTGCAACATTGGTAGATAATTAGATTTTGCTTTTATACACCCTGTACCCTACTTCATTTTAGAAAATGGAGATTAAACATCCTCTTTGAAATATATTTAAATACATGAATCTTTAAATAAAAGTGTTGTTACATGGTAAGTACAGGGAAAGAATACATCTTTTTTTTTTGGCCTCTTAAACTTAAAAATTGATGTTAACACTGATGGTAGCAGAATGTTAAAAGAAATTGAATAAAGGTTATTATTTTATTTCATGACGAAACTGCTGAAGAATGTGCTTCGGTAATATGTTGACAAGTATTTGAGATCATAAAATATAGCAAATACTGAAAAATTAAACTAATAAACTTAAAATAGTACCAGTGCTGAACAGATTTTGCTACAGTCGCAGTGTGGACTCTAAGAGTACAATTACACACAAAACTTGAGCAAATAGCTCTTTTTTGAATGGTTGATATGAATCCTAAATTATTATGTGTCGTTCTTGAGCTTGATCAAACCTGTATTTGGAAATCCAGAACACAATTTGTAGTTTGACAGATATATTAGATGAGTTAATATCTGTTGTAAATTAATAAAATCAATGTATTTTTTATTGTGGTTTGCCTTGTCTCTCCTACCAGGTTCTACACCTTGATCGTACTTTCCACAGCTCTGTTTGACAAGCCTCCCTTCCAGAACCTCATTGTTAATGGCCTGGTGCTGGCGTCTGATGGCCAGAAGATGAGTAAACGCAAGAAGAACTATCCCGATCCCATGAACATTGTCAACAAGTTTGGAGCTGATGCCCTCAGGTAAAACATCAGCTTCCATCTGGGCAAAGATTTTCATATTTACTCTGGCTATATTTTTATTTTGAGAAGAAAAAACAAATTCCATTCAATTTGCTATCTCATATATCACATAACAAAATATACTTTCACTTACAAAATATGTGATTAGAATAAAAAAAGAAATTCAAGGAAGAAAATAGGAAACAATGCTATTTCAGATTTTCCCATCATTTGTCTCTCTCTTTTTGAATACATGTTGTGTGTTGATGGATGTACATACACAATCCATCAAGTCAATGACACAAACTGATGGGAGCCCAATGGTGGATTTTGGCATTCCGCGGGCACATCAGCAATGCATAGAGGCTGTTATATCCACGTGGGTAGAGATCAGTGGTCTATATTCACCCATTGTCTCTCTGTCTTCATTCAGACTGTACCTCATCAATTCACCAGTCGTCAGGGCTGAGAGTCTCCGATTCCAGGAGAATGGTGTCAGGGATGTCCTCAAAGATGTCTTCCTGCCGTGGTTCAACGCCTACCGCTTCCTGATGCAGAATGTGGAGAGACTCCAACGAGTAAGTCGGAAAATTCTATGTTGGCTTTAACCAGCAAACTTTTAGTGCCTGTTTTGGCCCTGTGTCAGGATACAATTAAAGACATAGGCTAAAGCTACTGTCACACTGCACTGTCTAACGATTCCGTCTGAAAAACGAACGCGTACGTTTATCAAATGTTTGTTGAACTTTTTAATTTGTTTTTCAACTGGATTTCAAACATATCTAGACGTTGACAGACGGTGCTTTTCCATTCTGTTCCATCCTATTGTATTCCATTTGCCACTGTCTGAGAAGCTATGGCCGCGATATTTCATGACTTTTTTCTTTGAAGTCTTGCGCGTCTTTTAAGCCCAAATTGCGACGCCCGGGTACCCGGTTCGCAAGTTATGCATAATTTTGCACCCATGCGTCAGACCCAAAATTGCTCAAAAACGTGATTTCATGTACAAAGTCAATGCAAATTGTGTTTTCAGCTAAAATTCATAAATGAGTGATTAATTTTGCTTTCATTGATAACAATCATTTGATTTGCTGCTATTTATGACCGAAATAATGTCGCCGACAATTTCCATTGAAAAAACAATAAAAAACAAAAAGTCGAAAAACAAAGAGATACATAAGAAATTCCAAAAACAATAAAATACATAAGAAAACATTTTGATACCGAATTTTTTTAATGTGCCTCCGATCAGAATCTCACAAAGAGTCTTTCAACAAAAAATGAGCATTTCAAGGGCTTTACTTAATGATTTACGGCCAAATTCTAATTTCATGCATAAATTAGCATAATTAATTAATTAAAAATAAATTTGACTAATTTTTGAACAATCAAATTTACAATTTTGTAGATTATGTCATGGGTGACGTGTGTGTCGATTTTCATCGCGATCGCGCGATCAACGGCCGAGATCTGAAGGGGGCGGCCTTTAGGGACCCCCCCCCCCCCCAGTCTTTCCAGCCTCCAAAATACCCCAGTCTAATTAGGGTTAACATTGTGGAGCTTCAAATTAAAAAACTGTCAAACTTTGATATCTGAGCTACAGAGTAGTGTTTGAATGGACAAATGAACACCCTAGAATACAAGACTTTGGAAATTTATGCCGCTACTGGCAAGATATGAATGAATAAACAATTATCTCTCAGGCTGAGTACAAAATAGCCTAGATGTACACACAGTAAGTCTATGGGAGGAAATGGGCAGGTGAATCCAGCCAACTTATGATTTTTACTTTTTTAAAGCACTAAATAATCATTTTGAAATACAATTTTTTTCAGGGCTTCATTTTTAGACCTTATCAAAGACACTTAGAGCATGGGGAATTATGTAGTTCACATTTTTTTTTAAACTGTGGTCATTGTTAGCCTATGGCTTTAAAAGGAAACAAATTAAGATGCAGTTCATATCATTCTTTGCTCGTTATTCAATACCTTCAAGTTCCTTTTTTTATTGTGTATTTTTTTCCATTCTCAAGGAGGAGGGTGTCACTTTTGTCCATGACGAGAAAGAGTTCAAGCCATCAGACAACATCATGGATAGATGGATCCTGTCATTCACACAGAGTCTCACCAAGTTTGTCCAGGAAGAAATGGCTGGTCAGATATTTATTCATTTATTTACTTACTTATTTATTTATTTATATAATTATTAATTCAGGTATTTGTTGAATTTTGTGTTCTCCATATGTTCTATGTGAATGGGTTTTTATCTATTGGCAATGTTGGAATGCTTTTGGTTAAAGGCACCACTTAATAATGTTTCCAGATTTAAACATGTGAAATGATAGAGGGCCTGACGTTTCAATCCAAGACCTTTATCAGTTTTGCCTTTAATAAAGGTCCTGCTAGGATCGAAACGTCGGGCCCTATCTTGTTTCACAGTTTACATTCTCAGTTCCCTTTAATGGATAAGCAGTTTGAATTCAGCATATTTTTTATGTTACATATTTAAAAATCTGAACTTCATTATATTTTTTTGGCAAGGAAATCTTAATATGATCTATTTGGCTTGTCTTCAACTAAAAATAAATGCACAAAAAACAATTAACACATCTTGTCACTGGAAAAAGCAAAGTTATGTGTGCCTTTTTCAATGAGGAAAGAGTGTATTTTTTCAGTGAAGTGCCAATTGTAACATTCTTGTGCAGTTCTAGTTGTGTTTGAATCACAGACAAGATCATGAATGATATGTGCTACATTCAGACAATATCATTTTTTGTAGCTAAATAAAAGTAGAAAAGTTGTTTTTCCAATTAAAACCGGTGATGCTTTTTAGCTCACCTGAGCCAAAGGCTCAAGTGAGCTATTGCGATCGCTTTTCGTCCGTCGTCCGTCGTGCGTCGTTCGTCGTGCGTCGTGCGGTGTGCGTCGTGCGTAAACTTTTACACATTTTCTGCTTCTTCTTCAAAATGCATGATTGGATTTTGCCCAAACTTGGCAGGAATGATCCTTAGGGGGTGGGGATTCAAGGGTCCTCAAATAGTACACCTGGCCCCCCTAGGGGCCCAGGGGCAGGGCCCTAAAGGGCCAAAAGTAGGTAGTTTTCAAACATCTTCTCTAGATCCAGAAATAGTTTAGTTAAGCCACTTTGTGTGTAGATACCTCTATATGTGCTGAATTAATGTTCCTCATGACAATGCCCAGGGTGGCCCCGTTTGGCCCCTAAGGGGGGCAAAAGTTTGGGGGTAGGGCCCTATGGGAATAATTCACATTCAAATCAATAGATGCAAACCAAACTTTGTGGGAATGACCCTCAGGGGGAGGGGATTGAGTGTTCTTGGAATGGTACACCAGGCCCCCCTGGGGGCCCAGGGGGCAGGGCCCATAAGGCCTAAAAATTTTTTTTTTGTTTCCGGAAACCCGCCCGTCCCTTTTTTTAGGTGCCGACAGAAAAAATTTTATGCCTTTTGAGAAAAAATAAAATATTTCATACACAGCCCATGTGTAAAAATTGGTCAGATCTGACCGGAAATAGCATTAAATATTTTTATTTTAGGTGTCTCCTTTACTAATGCAAACCTTTTTAAAAATGAATAGATTCCACCGAAAACAAGAACCGATCTGAATACGTTTCCAAACAAAAATGACAAAGCCAATGCGTGATGAATTCAACGGCGATGCTGTAACACATCGTTAAATATACGGTAGGGGATTTCCCCTATAAGCCTTTCCCCGTTCGCTGCACCACCCCGCTAAAACCACATGAGGTAGAAGGCGCCTTCGTACTGTGCCGTACCGGTCGCGCGAAAGTCAAAACTGTGCTGCTTCACGTCGCAGGGGGCGCTATGCCAATATCGTCCGTAGGCAGCTCGCTAGCTAGCATGCGCCGTAGGGGGAAATTAAAATTTTGAGTGGCAGCCCTGGTGGCGATGGCGGCCCAGCGCTAGCGCAGTTCAGCTGCTAGACTGTGCATTGATCGTACGTACAAGATACGGTTCG
>JZLH01S0603006.1:51393-66791 GCA_001188425.1 Eucidaris tribuloides | reverse complement strand
CCACAAGCCCATTTGTTACCAAACTTGGGTGATAGATGTGTAGCAGTGACCTCAATGGTATTTGGGGTCAAAGGTCACATATGTAGGTCAAAGGTCAAATGAAGTCAAATGATAGAATATACCTGCAAGTTTCTTCTTTGGTTGGTATTGGCCCATTTTACGACTTACTTGAATGGTAGATGCTACATGTATAGTGACCTCAATGTCAAATTAGGGTCAAGGTCACATAAGTAGGTCAAAGGTCAGATGTTAAGATACTAGGGCGTGCCTTGTTTTTATAAAAACGGATGTTAGAATTTAACTTGGCAAAATCAGCCATATGGCAAGGCGATGCAAAGTTTTCCAACTGGTTCATTTGGCTATGTTGGTGCCTAGTCTATATCAGGTTCTAAGGGCCAAAACTATATGTAACTGATGTTTTTTGTATGGGCACCATAGAGAGTTTGCTAGACCTCAGGTGAGCGTCGTGCCCCCCGGGGCTCTTGTTTTCTTGTATTTATTGTTTTCACGTCACCACACAATTTTGGTACACAACCTGCAAATGCCATGACATTGGCTCTTTGTACTTCATAAACATATGCCTTTCTAAATGGATTTTGATATGACAGCACTAAGGTTAGATTTTAACTTACTTAGCTTCCAGTATCCATTATCTCATTTCTTTTATGATTCTGAACTCCTGTTTCTTTCCTTGTTTCAGGTTATCGCCTATACACAGTGGTTCCTAGGCTGGTCAAGTTTGTAGACATGCTGACCAACTGGTATGTTCGCTCAAATCGCAAGCGAATCAAGGTAACTTTTAGATGGATTCAATTACTGATCAAGCCATATAAGAAAACAAGAAATAACATCACAGTTATTGCCCTACACTGATTTAAGACCAAAATATATTAGAAAGTAGGATTTTACATGGAACATACATCAACTTTATTATGCCTAGCCTACCCGAATTGATATGTCAACAACTTCTTAGTCTCACTACACATTTATGGTGTTCACACACAGAAACCTGCAAAGTATTTGCGTGCTTTCATTTTGCCAGGTTCAGGCTGCTCAAAATGCACAAAACATACTACTTTGCAAACTATTCCATGTTAACAATACAGTACAAAGTGATATCTGCTCAGAAATTATTCAACAATTGTAGTATGTAAATCAAAACCTTTTGTGATAGGTGTGATGTAGTTTCCTGATATATGATATAACAATGCTCTACTTTTGGAACAAAAGATGAAAAAAATATGATGACCCAAACCATTCTGTACCTATATCGTGATTTCTGATGCATGGAAGTATAATGCCTCATAGATACAGCATGTTATAAATGTACGTTATTGTAACATTATTTATACCAGTTAAAGTTATCATAACCATTATCCACTTCCTCAGGGTGAAGGTGGCCTGAAGGATTGTCAAGCAGCCCTCCACTCTCTCTTCAGCGTACTGTACTGCATGGTCCGTGTGATGGCGCCCTTTACCCCTTTCCTGACAGAACACATGTACCAGAACCTGAGACATTTGGTGGACCCCGGTTCAGCCGAGGGCCAGGACACAAGAAGCGTCCACTACGTCATGCTGCCCAAACCCAGGTGGGAAAAAATGTCTTGTTGATGGTGTGAAGAGAGCCAGAAATACATACTGTATATGCTGAATATTTCGCGGTGGTATTATTTTTGTAAACTTTGGGACTTACTGAACACGATAATTTTCACTTCCTGACATATACAAAGTGAATGTCAATACAAGAAAATATACTCTCACAAATTCCCCGTCTTAAAGCAACATCTTGAAAATATATGGACCCAAAATATATGGCATATACAGTAGCTGTCTTTATACTCCAACAAATGGGATATGTTATGTGTTATGTTATATGTTTTATGTTGTGATAATATTGTTGTCTCTTCAACCTGAGATTTGGACACCCAATTTTTAAACTCAGAAGAAGATCCCATATATTATAGTCAGGGTTTGGATTATGTTGTAGATGATTTTTTAATGCAATGTGAAGATAGTTGAGTCATAACGTTGCATATGCTACTATTTTCGCTCTATGTGCGTGAGGTTCACATATATTTTGATGGAAGTACAATCGCAGCTATGTGAATTAGAACAAGTAATTTGATTGGTTTGTCCGCACTTTACAGGAATCGTAAGGCGCCTTGGTCGCTGATTGACTTTCGGAACGCTAAAGACAATGTACCTTGGTTTGATGGGAGTGTTCTGGTGGTTCTTCAAAATCTTATGACAGGTTTGTATACAATGGTTGAAGGTTACAATCTTCATAAAATAATGCGCATAATATACATGATAAAAGTAATAAATAATAAATGAAAAACGAGTTCTAAATACTTAAGTAATATATGATTTACGATATAGTTTGTCATCATGAAAGTATATGTCCACAATATTTTTCAGAAGGACATGCATGATTTTACCCATGGAGACTAAGATGATATATCTTTGTATGGGGGTTATGAGAGAATACATGGGGAACAATTGTTCAATTGGGTTAGAGACAAGAGATTTTGCAAAGATGGAACAAAAAGTTAAGGTTTATTAGTTTGAATATTGGTTACTTAAATTGTATTTTGGGTGTCGACTATTATTTGTTGTCTTTATTTATATTGTACAAGATAGTAAGTAGTTAGGATAATCCAAACGTGAAATTTTCGGTTGTCTAATTTTTCTTGTACCATTGGAGATGATAAGATGATTCTCGGCGGGAGATCTATTCTGAATGTGTGCTTTATTGAAATCACTTGTCTCCAATGCAGTTTATATTTAGAACATAAACATGTCTCATTCAGATATATTTTATTTTTTTGCCAAGTCATTTGACTTGTGTTAGTGTAAATTTGTTTTATCAATGAGAAGATGCTAAAAATTAATAAGGGGGTTGTTCTTTGGCTGTTTTGTTAGGACCTTCTCAGGGTCATTATGGCAACCATTATATTACTAAGGACGGTGTTTATTTCTGCTAATTTTTTTTCTTCCTCTTCTAGTATTGCTTCTCACTGCATGTAACATCCTGTCCCACTTTTGAGTCTGGTCAAACTACAGATGTTGTAGATCCAGCAGGTTAATTCGATGTCATATTTTTTATGCTCGGATCGAAGTGACAGAGGATCTATGTTTTGGCGTTGTCCGTCTGTGCATGCTGCGTCCGTCCGTTATTCTGGTTCTGTTACTGTTGTGAGTACCATTATTGTACTTTCTTGTCATTGCGTCGTTTGTCAATACCTGGTTAGAATACACTTGGGGCTGAGGGTGATTTAGCCCCAATAAAAAAAATAGCCTAAGTCATAACGCCTCAATTTTCTCTAGGGCTTGAATTGTATAATATAAATTTACTACTTTGGCTTGAAAGGCCCCGAAAATAAAAAAAAAAAAATTTTGTTCGCCTGATCGAGACAGTTGAGTCAGATTATAGTTTAACATGCTTTTGTTCTTTTTCTTTAATTTTGAATACTTTTGGCATTATTTTGTATCGAGTAGGTCCAATGCTGTGTTTGTAACTAATAAGATTCTATTGCAATCATTTTATACGAAGTGTTCAACATTATTGCAAAGATTATATTGCTATTTTTTTACTTTTTATTTTTCATGATTATTCTGTGTGCTCCTTTGAATTGGAGTTTTTAATTGTTCTGTTGTTATATGGAAAGTGAATGCTGTGAAATGTGGCTTCCGAAGGCTGAATGTTGGAAGAATTAGGAGGTTGAGTATGCTGATATCTATCAGGAATATCCCACGTACATACATCTTTTTATGCAACTGACATTAGTTCTGGAGTCAGGACAAGAATAATCTGTCTGCTAACTATGGGACGACGTTCGTTTACAGAAGGCCAGTACTCTCCCAACCATTTTCTTTATTTATAGGTCGATGGATGTGTATATGTACGGATTTGTTAGGCTATCTTCGTTTTGGAGTGGAGGTTGAAAACATTTCCCAGGGTTTTTTGTGGAAGCCAGTGTCTCTGATGTGTCATGTGACTAGTGCTGTATGAGCTGTTTTTTCCAGGGATTAAATTGTGTTCATGATTTGCCATCAAATTGGAATCAAGGAATTAAACTTAAATCATTCTTAGTTGGATTTACAGATTATAGAATGTTACTTTTACAGCTTTAGAGCGGAAGTCAGTATTTGCAAAAGTAAACTATAAAGAGTCCGGATAGGAAGTTTTAACATGTTTGATTTGAGTAAAATTGCAGTTACCGATGGGCCAGGTATATTCATATTCATGACGTGAAATTATTAAGATCAATAGTTTGTTTGGTTTTGTTGTTTTTCTAAATTACAAGATATTATGATACTTAAACCTCTTCTAGAATTGTTTTCCTTTGCTAGATCAGTTTTAAACAAATGACCTTACATATTTACTTGACTGTCATGTTTTAAATGATTTCCATGAATCAAACAAAATTGTTTTATGTACCATTTTCCTGGGATAGATGGGTTACAAGGTGATATATTCAATTGGATAATTTACAATTGCATCATTTTATGTTATCTTTCACTATCTCTGTTATCTTTTCCCGCAGTGTTCGTCGTTTCCCCTGGATCCGATACCGTGTAGTATGATGGCAGGACCCCCCCTGGCCGCCCAGTAACTGGCCCTGTGTGTCCCCCCGGGATGGACTACGTCAGATTCGACAACAAGAGAGGCAGGTCTATATCGGATGAGCACGGCTGCGCGCTCTAAGAGGGGACGCGTACAGGGTGATGGAAGTGAGTCAGTAAATGTCCAGTTCTATATGAGCACTCTGGATGGGGAGATGCAATGATGTCATTCAGGAAGAATTTATTTACAAGTTTATGTGATTGATTGTGGCGTTTATTTATGTATTAAAAATGGGTAGAGTACTGTTTATATGTAAGAGTATAAGGTGCATGGACTCTGAACTGAGCCCAATGTATATATTTGATTTTTTAGTAAATGACATCTGCGCCTCGTGGGGGGGCCATTCTATTCAACTAGATCGTTTTATGTTTTGCATCAGATTTTGACTATTTTCTTGCCAATTTTCGTTTATTTTTTTATAATGATCTTCTTTGATTTGACTTTTTAGTTGGTATTGATTTTACAATCCAATGAATCGGTTTACTTTTGTTGTTAAAATTCAGGGTCTATACTAGTTTTTGGAAATGGCATTAATTTTATATTGTTGACAGAATACAAGACCTTTGTTACCTTGACTTTTTCAAAAAATACAATTTTGTTGTCCGTCTATATGATCCTGTTATATAAAATCTCATCTCTACAATTGTTTCCCAAATGCACCGAATGCATAAACACCACACATCAAATTGGCATATTTTACATTGTAACAGTATCTTCATGCTGAGTGGTGTACCGAGTTACTCCTGTATTTTACTGGTATTTTGTGTTCTTTTGTCAATTTCGATGAAGGTGTACTCTAAGGCAGGATATACAACCGCTGTGCCATGTTTGAAAAGGTAAGGAAACAGAGCTGGTTCTGGTAATTTTCCAATGTAGATAACTCTGCTGTTAATTTTTACTGGTTATTTGTGAGTCATAAAAACAACAAAACACAAACTCGCATTATCATGTTTAATTACTTCAAATATTATTGAATTGCATATTGAGAGAATGCTGCAGCAACACTTGATATCTACAATGGAATTTTCATATCATGATAGCTGTTTTATACAGGGGGGGGGGGGGGGGGGGGGTGCTTGGATGATGTTTTGAGTTTTTTTGTTTTATTGTGATTATTCTTTTCTGTGAATTCTGGAATCCAGCATGTTTTGGTCTGTTTGTCTCTTAAAATATATTTTTTGTACCATCTGTTTTCACTTTGGCAATGTGTTTCTTATGTATTGCTTATATCTGTTTGCTTTAGTAATCAACTGAATGATTTCGTTGATGAAACAGCTTACTATCATGCTTTCTTCTTGTTGCTGCTGTTTTGGTGTATTTATGCTGTTTTGGAGGTGGAGTTAATTAAGGTAAATATCTTTTGTTGCTCTTCGCTAAAGCACTGGAGCTTCAGATTTTAATGATACTAGTCACAGATGACAGTGAACAGGCAGTAGTAATCGGCCTGCCTACTTTGGTCAGTAGTGTCATGTGTTGTCTATTTTCTTATTGAGAATGAGAACTGTGATATATGACTTTTTTCTATGGTAATTAGTAGGTTGTTCATATTTTGTTAAAGGAATGGCATGTGCTGAATTTTCCAAATTTAGTTGGAAGATTCATTTAGATATATAAGATTGGAGTTAGTCAAAGATTTTGGGTTTTTTTTTTTGTATTAGTATCTTGGAAGATGGCGTTTGAAATATTTAATATGTATGGTGTGTTAATTCCAGGTTAGTAGTTGCTTTTTTTCCTGTGCCACAGTAAAGATTGGTACAAGTATTTTTTTAACTATCAGTATACAGAATGACAACTTATGTATATCAGAGATAAAATTGAAGTTAAAGTAAGTATTAATTCATCTATTATTTTCAAATTAATTCGTACAGCACAAATTAGTTTGGTTAATTTATGTTGTAACTTTGTGTAACGTTTCTAACTATGTCAGAAATCTTGTTTTTTTTTTAGGGTGTACTAAAAAGTAGGAGGAGCTAGGTTCACATTAAAATTTCAATTTATGACAAGGATGTGATTGCAATAAAATAAGAACTGGATTTAGAAGACAAAATATTGTCCATTTCATCACAGTAAGTAGTTTCTTCAATTATGTTCATATCCACTATATCAGCCATTATGGTGGACTTAATCAATTTTTAGTTGAACTTAACACAACATGTTTGTTTTTATTCATGGTCACATGGATGTGTCAGGTTTTCCCTGGGGCATGGTTGTCTTCAAAGAGATGGTAGTGTGTCGGTGGATGCCCGTGGGTTCCGTGAAGGCTGATTTTGTGCGCGCGTGAAGGTCGTCCTAAGTTTTATAGCAATATATTTTTTAAATACTGTAAATGTGTTCTGTTCAAGCTTAAGGTAATGACATGATTGGGGTTAGTCCTCAATTGAGTGACTTTTTTAGAATCATAACATAGTTTTATTTGTGAAAATTGTAGTTAAGCTGCTTGATCATTCTAGATGTATAATTCAATATCTGTGGTGGCATCCCCCTCCTGGGGGCTCTTTGGGTCTATGTTTTTCGTGCCCCCGATAAATATATAATAGTTCTGCTTGATTCTTTAAGTAACGTTGAGCAAATCTTCGTCTAGCTGGAGACCCTCGTAGTTATGTGTGGTATATATTTAATGATTTGGTGTTTGAGGTTTAGTGTCATATGGTCTAACTGTAATAAATCTTTATCAGTAGGTAGGCATATTCTCACTATTAGGAAAAAAAAGCTTATATCATTTCATGAGGTACTTATTTATGTGATCAAGAACAGTTATTTGATAACTATTCTTTAAACTTTGATTTAAATTTTTTAGCAGTATTGGCCTTAATTCTATTAAACTTGAATTCATGATGTTTATTTAAATGTTTATGAGTTTGTTTTGCGGATCATGGAGATTCTGAAGGTAGTGGATAATGGAAATCTTTTTCGCAACTGGTTCATTCTTTTTTAGTTATTTGGCTTTGCTGATTCCGACTGTTTGTATGTGTTTATTATTTGTTTTTACAATTGTATTTTTTATGTTGTGTTATTTTGAAGTGTATAATGAACTGATGAATAAACATTAAAGACCACATGAAATTGAGGAAAATGATGAATACTTACTGTTTTTTTAAATGTAGGTGACAATACTGTTGTTTATTGGCCTTAAAACTTTGCTTGACCTTCAATGATTCTAACGGATGCGACAGACTCTGAAGATGTGAAGGAACGGACGCTGGTGGACAGCCAGCAGCGTAGCCGTACTTTCTGTTGGCAGGTCCGGACGCCTCATCACAAGGCTGTGCCCAGTGGTTCATCAGGGTTGGAACCATGGTGAATATGCCACCAGGTAAATCTGGTGAGAAAAGAGATTAGATGTATTAATTGGTTCGTGTGGAGTCAATGGGGAGATTGTCATGAGACATTCCCAGTCTGCTGCCAATATGAGAAAAATATAATAACATTTCAAATTCTGAATTTGACAGTCAAAATTGTTTGTATAGATTATAGCAGATTTCTCTGTCTCCAGGTAAGGCTTGTCATGTTAATTTTTGTCTACGGTGACTTGTTTTTCGAATTGAGTATGTATATACCTATAATACAAATCAACCAATAAATTTTGGGTTTGTTCATGTGATATTGATAGACTTGAAACCCAAATTTTTAAGTCCAAGTGTATTGTATGCTGTGAGTGCTTATATTTTTTGGTGTGTTGCATTTGTTATTATGAATTGGTCGTTGTTCCAGGTCTGTCACTGAGATCCGCTTTCTCAGGCGTATGCCTATCCAAACGTAATTTGTTATTAAAAAATATGTAACTTCAGCGAGATTTATGGAAGTGTGGCTTGAATCTTTTCTTTTTTATCGTTTTGGGGATTGACGTAAAATTACTTTATCAACTTCGGTCCAGAGTTGTGAGGAGACGCTGTTTGCCCGGTGCCGAGTTGCATGCTGGCATGTTTAGAAATCGTATGGGACCCATCCTTGTGGGTCCCCAGGGAGGATCCGGTGTTGTGTGTTGATCATCAAGCTCAGGATTAATGGGGTGGTTATACCTAAAGGAAGGTAGGTTTGTTTGGGCGGGGGGTGCGGTTCCTTTTTTTATGTGCCACTTTTTTTAGAAGATTATTGAGTTAAGTAGAGGTTCTTTTCAATCGGTTGGTCAATAGACTTTTCATGTCAAGGGGTGATGTGATGCCAAAGAAGGGTATTGTATTGAGAAGTGAGGTGGTAGTTATGTAATGTACTATCGGTTTTCGTGTTTCTTATCTGTGCAATTTGCATGAGCAAGCAGGTTAGGGGTTATTTAGTATGGAAATCTGGATGATAAATGACAATCGTAGATTTGGAGTTTAATATGTATCCAAGAATCTGTAAGTATATTTTGGCCTTTTTGAATTGTCAATCTTAGATTTTTTACAGCAGATTTTTTGCTGTGAAATAGTAATGCTAGGTTTATTACGAGTGAAGATCAATGTTTAGGCTGCCTTCGTGCCCCATGCGCTAAAGCTCTGCTGTTGTTATATATTAATATCTGTCGTCAACTTGTGTGTTTTATGGGACTGATTCTGTTTATTTCTAGTGAAGTTGATTCCTCAGAGCCCTGGAGCACCCTACGTAGAGTGTTGAGTGTTGATTGCTGTTTGAGAGCGGAAGGTAAGATGACAAACTGTTTGAGCATCCAATTTTTTTTATGCTCTCGTAAGGGAGACCGAGCTTATGTTTTGGGTGTCCTGTGTACTGTCTAATCGTGGTCCCGTGTGTGAGTCGTTTTTGTGACAGATTAATAAGTCCGCTTGAGGGTTTTAATGATCTTGACAAGGTGGACTAGGCAAGTGAATTGATTAGTTTTGGCAATCTTCAAGGTCAGTCAGGTCCCAAAGGTCAATGATTTAACCCTAATGCCTTTTCTGCTTATCAATTGGAGTGTCATGTGATTTTTGGTGTAGTTAAGAGAACAAGGACAAACTTTTGCTAGGACAGGGGTAATGGTCCAAGGTCAGTTTTGTCCATGAATTTCGCTATAACGCCATAGGAGTGTTCCACTTTTGAGTATATTTGGGGTTAGCGTCCCAAGAAACAAGATTTTGGAGACTTCAGGGTTCAGGTCAGGTAGGGTCAAGTTTATGAACTTGTCCCAAAATTGATTTTCTGCGTATAATCCGTTGGGTGCTCATGTGTATAATTGGTGGTTACTGTAGCGTTAGACAAGCAATATTTTGCTACAGTCCAGGGTCATGGGAATGTCAGGTAAGGTCATTTGCTTTGTTCCCAAATGTATTTTCTTGCTATACTCAGTTAGGATGCTCCGCTGTGATTATTTTGTGGTTAGTGTTAGAAAAAGCATTTTTGTAGTCCCATGGTCATGATCCAGGTCAAGGTCAAAGGTCAATGGACTTGTCCCAATGCATTTCAGATTAATCAGTTAGGATGCTCATTGTTATATATTTGGTGGTTATGGTAAGAACAAAGAAAATATTTGGTGCGTACGTGTAAAGGTCAAGTGTGATAATGTGAAAAAGATAATATTCATTGCAGATGATTAGGGTCAAAGTGAGAAGATGCTTGTTTCTGGAAGGTTAATGTATTTGTATTGATCTATGAATTGATTTGTAGTAAACTTCATATCTGTCAGTTACTGTCCTTGAAAGTCATAGCGATCTCTAGGAGATTTTATGTGCTAGTATATGGGCGGATGCATAGCTTGACTGCGCCCGCAGTCAACTTTTTGTTTGATACATTTCATTGTTTTACGGCAGAGAGTATTAGAATAACAATCATTAACTTACACTGCCAATACCTATACTATGTCCTTTCGTTGGTACAGTTTTGTCTTTATCCCTTTAATAGTTCATAAAGTTGACATCAATCACCAATGTTTGTAGTTTTTAATTTAAGTCCTCATTCATCATAATGTAGTCTGTTTTGCTTTTATTCCACGCATGCATTTGCCCGCGTTACGTTGGACAGAGGAGTTGAAGACGCTTTCCTGCACTTCATCGCTGAGGCATCGAACGATCAGGGAAGGTGAGAGAATTGAATTTTGTAGGCAATATTGGCACAAGATTGAGGCCTATATGATAGATTTGCCATTGGTGTAATTGTTTTGTTTTATCCCGACCTACTTATTTGAAAATGCGAGATTAAACTCCTTTTATATATTTTAATACATGAATCTTTAATAAAAGTGTTTTACATGGAGGTAAGGGAAAGCTATCTTTTTTTTTTGGCCTCTTAACTTAAATTGATGTTACATGGATGTAGCGATGTTAGAATTGAATAAGGTTATTATTTTATTTCAGACGAAACTGATGAGAATGTGCTTCGGGTATATGTTGCCGTATTTGGATATAAACTCTTAGCAATACTGAAAAAATAATAATAACTAAGTAGCTGACGTGTGAAGATTTTGTACGGTGCAGTGTGCCTCTAGGACTTAACAAAATTGGCAAATAGTCTTTTTTGATGGTTGTATGAACTAATTATTATGTGTCGTTTTGAGCTTTACGTAGTTGATCCGAATTTGTGTTTGGTTTTGATGTTTATTCTGTTGTAATTTAATAAAATCCGTGTATTTTTTATTGTGTTGCTTGTCTTCCTACGTTTACCTTGATGTCTTTAAGCTTTTTGAAAGTCCTTCCGAATCTTGTTTAATGCCGTCGGTGCTGCGTCTGATGGTCGAAGATGAAGTAACGAAGGATATCCTGATCCAGACATGTCAACAAGTTTGGAGCTGATGCCTCAGGTAAAATAGTTGCATCTGGAAAGTTTTTATTTATGGCATATTTTTTTTGGGAAACAATTCCATTTATTGTATATATATCAATACAATTACTTCTTACAATTGTGATTAGAATAAAAGAAATTAAGAAGAAATAAGGAACATGCATATTTCAGATTTCATATGTTGTCTCTCTCTTTTTGGATAATGTTGTGGTGTTGATGATGTATACATCCTCAGTCAATGAACAACTGGATGGAGCCCAATGGTGGATTTTGGAATTCGCCGGGCAACTTCAGCATGCTAGAGGCTGTTATATCATGTGGGAGAGATCCCAGTGGTTATCCACCATTGTCTCTCGTCTTGATTCGACTGAACCTATCAATTACCGTTCCGGGCTTGGGTCTCCGTTCAGGAGGTTGGTTCTGGGATGTCGCAGATGTCTTCTGGGTTTCAGTACGTTCATGAGCGAATTTGGAGGCTCACGAGTAGTCGGATTCTATAGTATCTTACAGCGTTTAGTGCTGTTTTGGCCATTGTCAGGACACAATTAAAGATAGGTAAGCTCTGTCACTTGCATGTCTACGATTGCGTTGAAATGAAGGTTCGTTTATATGGTGTTTGAACTTTGTATTTGTTTTTAATGATTTCAATTCTAGGCGTTGAGACCGGTGTTTTCTATTTCTGTATTGCTTGTATCCATTTGCATGTTGAGAGCTATGGGCGCGATATTTCATGACTTTTTCTTGAGTTGCGCGTCTTTTAATCCAAATTCTCGCGGTACCGTGTTCGAGTTATGATATTTGACTCCATCGTCGCCAAATTATTAACGTGTATGTTACAAGTAATTGCAAATTGTGTTTTTCAGCTTAAATCATAAATGAGTGATGAATTTTGTTTATGATAAATCATTTGATTGCTGCTATTATGACCGAAAGAAATTCGCGCATTTCATGAAAACAATAACAAAAAGTTCGAAAAAGAGTACAAGAATTCCCAAAACCCAATAATAGATAGAATTTTGATAGAATTTTTTTAAGGTGCCTACCATCAGGAATTTCACAGAGTTTTCAAAATGAGATTTCAAGGGCTTTCTTATTTTCGGCCAAATTTAATTCATGCATAATTAGATATGTTATATAATAAATTTGATATTTTGACAATATTATTTTGTATTATGTATGGTGACTGGATGTGCGATTTAATCCGCGTCGCGGCGATCACGCGATCTGAAGGGGGGGGCTTTAGGGCCCCCCCGTTTTCATATCCTCCAAATCCAGTTAATAGGGTATTGTGGAGTTCATTAAAAAAGCTGTAATTTGATATCTGTTACAGAGTGTGTTGAATTGACAATGAACCCTAGAATACAGTTTGGGATTTATCCGCTACTTGGCAGATATGATGATAAACATTATTCTCAGTGGTACAAATAGCTGAGACGTAGTCATATGGAGAAATGGGAGCGTATCCGCAACTTTGAGATTTTTACTTTTTTTAAAGCATAAATAATTTTATACTTTTTTTTCAGGGCTTTATTTTTGACTTTAGACATTTAGAGCAATGGGGAATTATGTATTCACATTTTTTTTATAACTTGTGTGCATTGTTAGCCTATTGGCTTTAAAGGACAATTAAGAGCAGTTTATTCATTCTTTGCCGTATCAATACTTCCCAGTTCTTTTTATTGTGTATTTTTTCTTCTCAAGGAGGAGGTGTACTTTGTCATGACGAGAAAGAGTTCAGCATCAGACAAACATCATGGATAGTGGATCTGTCATTTCACAGGTTCACAAGTTGGTCGGAGAATGGTGGTAGATATTAGTCTTTATTTACTTATTATTTATTTATTTATATAATTATTATAATTCAGTATGTTGTGATTTTTGTGTTTGTCCATTGTTCTATGTGCATGGGTTTTGGATCTATGGCATGTTGGAATGCTTTGGAAAGCCATTAATAGTTGCCAGATTTAAACATGTGAATGTAGAGGGCTGAGTTTCATCAGACCTTTTCGTTTTTCTGATAAAGGTCTGCTTAAGATCGAAAGTCGGCGTATCTTGTTTCAGTTAACATTCTCAGTCGTTAGGATAGCGGGTTGAATTCAGATATTGTTTATGTTAATTATTTAAAATTGATTATTATTTTTTTTGGCAGGAAATCTTAATATCTTTTGCTGTCTAATAAATAATGCAAAAAATTATCATTTGTCCGGAAAAACGCATTATGGGCTGCTTTTCAATGAGGAAAGAGTGTTGTTTTCAGTGAGTGCCAATTGTACTCTTGTGCATTTCATATGTGTGGTTGAATCCAGAAAGATCATGATGATATGTGTTAGTTCAGGACATATCTATTTTTTGGTGCTTAAATAAAAGTAGAAAGTTGTTTTTCATTAACGGTTGTATGCTTTTTAGCTACCTGATCCAAGCTCAAGTGAGCTATTGCGATCGCTTCTTCGTCGTCGTCGTCGTGGCGTGTTCGTATCGTTGCTGTGCCGTGTGCGTCGGTGAGTATTTAATTTCTGTTTTCTTCAAAAGATGATTGATTTTGCCAAATTGGCAGGAATGAGCTAGGGCGGTGGGGATTCAGGTCTCAATTGTACCTGGCCCCACTAGGGCCAGTGCGGCAGGCCTAGGGCAAGTTGGTACGTTTTAATTTCTTTCTCTAGATCCAGATAGTTTTAGTAAGCACTTTGTGTGAGATACCTCTATATGTGCTGAATTAATGTTCCTCATGAAATCGGGCGGCCCGTTTGCCTAAGGGGCAAAAGTTTGGGGTAGGCCCTATAGATAATTTTCAATTCAATCATAGATGCAAACCATTTGTGTGGGATATGACCTCGGTGAGGGTTGATGTTCTTGGATGGTCACCGGCCCCTGGGAGGGCCAGGGGCAGGGCCTAAGGGCCAAATGGTAATTTAACCACAAGCATTTGTTACCAATTGGACGTGATTGTGTAGCAGTGACTCAATGGTTTTTTGGGTCAAGGTACGTATGTATCAAAGTCAAATGAGTAAATGATAGATATACTGCAAGTTCTTGGTTGGGTATGGCCATTTACGAATTACTTGATGGTAATGCTAAGTTATAGTACCTCATGTCATTAGGGTCAAGTCACATAAGTAGGTCAAAGTCAGATGTTAAGATACATAGGCGTGCCTTGTTTTTAGAAAAAACGATGTTAGAATTTAACTTGGCAAATCAGCAATATGGCAAGGCGATGCAAGTTTCAATGGTTATTTGGCTTTGTCTTGGCCTAGTCGTATATCAGGTCTAAGGCAAACTTATGTTAAACTTGATGTTTTGTATGGGCACCATAGAGAGTTTGCTTAGACCTCAGGGTATTAGGTGAGAGTCGTGACCCCACCGGGGCTCGTTTTTGTATTTATTGTTTTCAAGTCACACACATTTTGGTACACAACTGAAATCATAATTGGTTTTGTAAGTCTAATATGGTTTCTAATGGATTTTGATTTTGACGCACTAGGTTAGATTTTAACTACTTATTCCGTTATCTTATTTTCTTTTATGATCTGAACTCCTGGTCTTTCTTGTTTCAGGTATGTATCACAGTGTTCTGGTGTCAGTTTGTAACATGATGACAACGTGGGATGTTCGCTTCAAGTCGCAAGCGATAAGGTTATTTAGATGGGATTCAATTTTGATAAGCATTGAACAAGAAATAACATCCAGTATTGCCCTACATTATTTAGACAAAATATATTAAAGAGTAGATTTACATGGAACATACATCAAATTTATTATGCCTGCCTACCGATTGATATGTCACATTCTTAGTCTCACAAATTTATGGTTTTCCACACGAAACTGCAAAAGTTTTGCGTGCTTTTCATTTTGCCGGTTCAGGTGCCTCAAATGCACACAACATACTACTTGCCAAACGATCCATGTTACATACAGGCAAGTGATATTGCCTAGATTATTCACAATTTAGTTGTTATCAAACTTTGTGATAGGTGTGATGTGTTTCCTGATCATTATTAACAATGGCTTCTTTTTGAACATATGAAAAATATTATGACCCAAACCATTCCTGTATTATCGTTGATTCTGATGCCATGAAGTATAG